>VZRW01000334.1:157513-178942 GCA_013398125.1 Aegotheles bennettii
CCCCCCCCTTTTCTCCCAGGTATTGCAAAACTTGAGACCATACTAGATAGATTCAGTTATCAGTAATTATCAAATGTTCTTATCCCAACATCCGACCTGGCAGAAGAAAAAATTTAAGCTGTTCCTGTGCTCCCTTTGTCATTTATTTCTACCTCAGCTATGCAAGTCAAGCAGAGGAGAGGAAAGGAAGAGGGCACAAGACTAAGATAGGTCCCAATCAAGACCACCAACCTATGGCCCTGGAACTCTGAAATGCAGAAAAAATCCCAGAGTATGAAATTTGAAAACTGTAGTACCAATAAGCGCATTTTTTTTACTGTCTGGTTTGTGTAAATAGCATCGACTTGCAGAGCTACTGTAAGCTATTGGTACTATAGATTAAGCGATGCAGTCAGTTCAATCCAGTATCCCAAACAGTTCTCTGTAGCACAGTCTTTTCTATACTGTTTGTGTTTTTTTAAATGCTGTTAATGTCCTCTAATCGTTAGCATCCGTCTTATAATACAGAATGTAAAAGTATTCATGTTTTCAGTTTCACAAGCCATTTCACAAACACTTAGATAATACCTTTACATTTTGCTGTCGCCCTCTACTAACTCATGTGAAAAAGTATGAGGGTGGGGATCAAGTCTGATGAAATCAACTCGCTGGCAATTTTAAGCACACACATTCTGGAGCACAAATAATATGAGGAATCAATACCTCTCAATGTAACTTTCAATGAACAGCTAAAATTCTGAGTATTAATAAATGCTGCTCCTGTATTTATCCAACTTCTGTGGAGATAGTTATAAAGTTTCACAGAAATGGTACCCTGAGGCTACCAAACAGAGTTTCAGCTGCATCATTAGTAACAGTTCAGGAATTTGTTAGAACTTCGCAGCTGTTCAACTACTGAATCACCAGCACAAATTTAGTATTTTCCTTTACCAATTTACAGGATTCCTGCTAGTGATGTAAGATTGTATCAAGGAGTTCTAAGAATATTTTTACTGCTTTAAACAAGAATCTAAATTACTGCCATTACAGCAGCACTGCTCTCTTTTTAATTAGTTCCCCCACCATATCCTCCTAATAGTTATGATGAGTAAAGATTTGAGATACTTACTAAAAAGGATCACAAGGAAACATTTAAGCCTTAAACTATACACCCCAATATAAATTATTTCTGGGAAAAATATTGCATACTATTCCAAGTATGACATGTCCTTGAATGTGTATTTTAAAATCTAGTATCAAAGTATTCAAACGTGTATAAGCATCCGTTTCCTTAAGTTATCAAATCTAAGTGGCTAGGAGAACATTACTACATGCTTCCAACAAAAAAGTGCAAAACACTGGTCATCAGTTCTTAGTACTACAGCTGACTTCTTGAGCACAACTGAAGGTTAAACAAGCATAAGTGATGTTCATCACTTGAGGCATTTGTGAAAGCACCAAGTCCATCTTCTCACATTTCAATAGCACTGGTACTGACAAAGAAGTCAGCAGGTCAAAGCCCAACTCCCTTCAGAGAGAAGGCAGGCCTGAGCTGGGAAAACATTTACATATGACCCGAAAAAAAACAGTTCGAAGGGCCATAACACCTTATTTGTTTTTGAAAGAAACCTTCAATGCCCTCCTCCCCTTTCAGAAGCAGATTTGACAAGTGTTGTAATAAATATTACATGCACAGAGGGAAGTTGAAATCAATAGCAGGTTAATGTTTATTGAAACAATACAGAGAACCATTTTTAATAGCATTACTTGAAAATAGACCTAATCTACCAAAGGAAATTCAATTTATGTTTAGAGCAATCAGATTTTGTTTTTTACTCCAGGGATTTGCTGCAAACTGTGTATCTCAAAATGTGCTTACTGTACTGTATTTAGCAGAAACAGTTTAGCCTTAATAAGCTGATAGTCTGCACGGGCGCATGGATCAACTTATTCTCATTAAGAATGTAAGCAGCTTTCTAACAGCCTTCTTTGCTGTTCAGTCTATGTCAGAGAAAGCAAGGATCTCTCCACTAAAACTCACAATTTATGAGTTTATTCATACCCGCCAAATTGCTTTAAGTAAACGCCTCTTATATTTGAAAATTCCCATGGCAACTCATTTAGTTTGGCAGGAAGGCAGACCCAAATTCAATCCTTTTATCCTCCAGCTAAACCATTACAATGGTAATTCTGCTCTGACACTCTGAAGAGACTGCTAATTACTGTACTCCGGTCCCTAGACAGATTTTCCATTCAGATTAAAATGGCTGTGCAGGCAGAGAACAGTAGTAACACCTTTGTGTACGGGAAGGGATGTACTCTTACATTAGGGCTTTTCACAAGAGACGCTCCACGACTGCAAAGACAAAGGACCTTCTATCAGCCACGTTGTGCAGAACAAACATGAGTAAAGGAAAAAAACAAGGAGTATGACAGCAAAGTAGACAATTGAACTCCTAACTTAAGCATTTTGACTACTGAAGATACTTAGTCACCTCTCAAATGAAGTTAATTCACCTCCTATTATTGCTATTATATACTGCATGTAGTTGTCTAAATTACAGCTCGAGGAACTATATGAAACGCTACCGAATGTTGCGTGTTGTGTCGTTATACCGAATGTGTGAGCGCCCACTGTCTCACTTCCACCAGAACGTCTCATTTTTTAAAAAGCCACACGGGTCCTTTTACAGTGTTATTTATTTTGAGAAGGGTGTGTCAGCTTTTTGTGTGAATGCTTTTTCCCCCATCATTTTTAATCAAGAAAACATGATGGAAACTAATGACTGCTCCCTTGCTCTTCTGACCCAGCTGTTCCCTCTTCCACTGAAATGTAAACAGCAGCTCAGTGTTGGAGAGAATAAACATTTGCTGTCTCTGGACCAACATTTATTGTATTGGAAAAGCCTAAACCTTTGGCTAATTTTGCCTTCTAGAAAGAATTAAGATGATGGCCTCGCTATTCTACTTGTCTAAGTATTGCTAGACCATTTTGGCACTGAATTTGAGGACTTCTATGGCATTTAACTTTGAGAACAACACCCATGCCAGTGAGCTACACCTCCAAATGCATATGGCTGGTTTGCACAAAGCTGTTCATCTGTGGAAAAAGCCACAGGTGTGTGGTTAACCAAACATGCATATTAAAGACTCATAAACTAAGTGGTATGGCCATGGTTGCAAAATTATCTCATAACCCTTTTCAGAAAGGTAAACATCAACCGCAAAATAGGTTCTCTCTAAACAACAACTTGTTAATTTTTTTCAGGAAAGCCTCTCTCCTTTGCAGAAAAATCAGGCTGAGGCACATTATAAGGTTAGGGTACTGTATATTGGCAGTGCTGGCTCCGATAGGTCCTTACTTCCAAGTAACTGCTAAAGCTGGAATGTTTTGGATACAAACCTGACCTCCCTCTTTCTCTGTACTTCCTCAATATTTCACCTTGTCACTTTATGTAAAATTTTTATGAAGAAATATTCATAATGAGGCATAGTGCTGTGCCTTTCATATGATATAGCATGCCCAGCACAGTCTGTTATCAGGACATTACATCTGTTGATCAATTCAGAAAGGGAAGTGGTGCACAGCTGGGTGATCTCTCAGTTGGGAGTTTTTAATCCATTTTCCTGAATGCTAAAGATCCACTAGATTCAAGTAATTTATTGCAATGCTTTATTCTTGCGTTTTCCTCCCCCATTTATACCTGACTTCTCATTTGCTTCACTTACATGTTTATTAAGCTAAGTATTTAATTGACATTTCTAAAAAGCAAAAGAATAGGTAGAAACAATCTAAAATAACATACTTTGAGATGCAAGGAGCATTTGAGATAAAAGCACACTGACACATTAATTTTGCTTGCCCAAATTATATTCATTTAAGTGTCTGGTGGTGTTCTAGAAGTCTGCTACATTATCTTCAAATGCCTGTAAACCATTCAATGTATACCTATACCATAGCATCAAACACTGCACAAAGTCCTCTACATACAGTGTAACGACTACAACCAGAACAGAAGATCAACTCCTCCAAAGAGGAGCAACAGTGCAGAAGCCCATATAAGAAAGCAGATCTGTTAAGTATTTGTATGGAAGTTCTCTTCAGCACGTTAGACAGGTATTGAAGTTTACAAGCTTACATGAGATATCAACTATGCATATTAAATGTAGTACATCGCCAAGTACTGCATACGGTTTTTTTTTCTACAGATGAATGAGTGCCACTTCCACCCTCCCTAAGAACAGCTCAGCGTCAAACTTCAATTACAGAAATATTGTTTTTATTCACTTAAATAAAATAAGAATTAGTGCCTGGTGTTACTACTTAATATTTCAATAAGGACACAATTTCCTTTTCATTTTGGGGTTTGTGATCATTTTCTAGGTTGAAGACTATACTACATGCTTACACTTAGCAGCTTATGAACAGAAAACTCCACTACTTCCCTTGTTGTAATGGTAAAACAGATTACTACCCACACTTATTCATATTGCTTGTTCATTTTAAGTATTTGCAAACAGTTAATCAGTCCACCTGGACAGTGTCTGAAATCACTATATGGATTCATATTTTGTATTGCAGTATGTTTTTTCTTTTTTCTTTGATTACCCCATGAGCCACCAACCACAACAAAAAAAATCTGGTTTTGCTTTAGTTTTGATGATGAAAGTAGATTAACCATTTCCTTAAAAGGTTCAAGTCACCTTTATTAGCAACTGTGCTTCCAGTTGTAACCCTTCTGGAAGCTCTTATTTCAGAAGTCTAAGACTTCCATGGATAACCTTCAAAAAAGTATAATTGCAAAAATAATTATCAAAAAATACAATTAAGAATTCTAAATAAGAAAGCTCTTCAAAGGTGGTGCTCGAGTTTTCTTTGTCCTTTTGGTTTTGAACCAATATATACTCACATACTTGGAAGGCTTCTTGCTGCTGCTTCTTCTAATACCTACTTACAAAGACTAATTTTTGGAAGGTAGAAATATCTGCTATAAAGAAAGCCTTGAAACAATTTCCTGATTCACAAGTGTGTCGGCCTATACCTCCATTGCATTACAAAATACACATTAAGTGCAAAAATGTATCATACCACATGACAGAAGCAATCAGAGAAATGCCACTTAGTCTTTTCCCTACCACAAACTTCTGCTGGTATGTTTTACGGGGCAGTGCATTTGATCTCACACTCTTGCCATACAAAGAAATTTGTATGGATTAATATGAAATTTTAATTTATAGTTTTGTTACAGAGATGTAATTAGCAGTACTAATATTGTAAGAGAAATTAACCATTCCCCCACAGTTTGAAGATGCAGAATACAAAATCCAAAAACATTTCAGGTAAGGTAATGGTTAAGCAGTCACTTCCGCAAAAAGTTCTCCATGGAATCTTCATAGGAAAACCAACATTTGGTAAAGATAGTTGCTCAAAAATCTGAATCTACTGACATAAACTATTTTGGAAATTCTAGTTTGCAATAGAGAAAATTTCTCCAGGAAGTTGTCCTTACAAAATTATCTGTAAAGGAAAACCTTCTCATGTAACCTCCAGAAACAAAAATCAAATAGCGTAAAAATGTAACATACCAATAAATCTAATGAATTATCTCCTCCAAAGAACACTACTTTCTTGTAACTTGTTATTAACTATGTGATGTAGGGGAGAGATATGATCTTGGGAACTACAAACTCCAGAACACATTCAGAGCCGTCTCTATTTATAAAACAGGGAAATCGTCACAAGTTTTACAACATAACTCTTTTAGGATTGAAAAGTCAAAACAATAAATCAACGTATTTAAATTATGGTAAATTTTGTTCTCTGTGAAAAAGATCACCTCCTTTCTGTGGCTAGTACGACACCTCAGAAACCAAAATCAGCTGAGTTATGCTGCAGCAAGAAATACCATCTTTATCTTAAATGCCCAACCAAATCAGACATAAACATGGTTGGTGATGGAGAAGAGTATGAGTGGCTGTAATTTTTAGCTTCCCAAGGACTGCTGAGAAATTAACAGAATAGTCAAGACAACTGGTGCTGGCTGACCATATGCATATTTTGAAGGATCTTCCACTACCTAATTATTCCTGACATGAAACTGTCATTGCTGCTTTTGCCATTACTGCCAGAATACATAATGTCCAGGGAAAGCAGCTGGATGACACCCGTGACAGTACACAATTCCAGGATCTGAATGTACAGCCTGTATTGATCTACAATCTACAGACCTGTATCATTTGATCTTGAGTGAGGTTCACCTATCAGAGGCAATAATTATCCTTTGCACAAAGAGGAAAGACAAAACAGCATCCCTTTACTAGCACTGTCCAAGATTTGCAACAGATGTGAAAACTTGGAAGATTGACTGTTCCTTCATAAATCACTCAAAATCTGGCATCTGAGGTCATCTAAGCACATGGGTGCCAAGAGACCTGGGTCTCAGAGTCAAAACAGCTGCTGCTATTACTGAAAGATTCCATTTATGTTCAATAGATGGAATCTGCTCTGAGAAACAAGTAGCATAATCTTTGAGAAGTCCAACATTGCTCTGCGAATTCTGCATAGTAAGTAGGAAACAGATGTTATTTTTGCAAATTTCATCCTGAAATTTAATAGAGATAAAATGTTTTAAGCAGGATCAACCATGTACTTTGCAAAAAGCTTAGAGTCATCTTCTACAAGCTCATCCTTCAAGTAAGGAAAAATGTGATGCGCTATCTTTGTTTGGAGACAGTGCTTCTCTGATAATATTTGAACATTTGGACAGACAAAAGTCTGCACTGAAACAACAGTGCCTCTGGACTACTGGGAAGAAGTGAAAACATACTCAAATTTCAAATCTGACTTAAATACGGTTCTTAATTCCTTCCCAAAGCAATGCACCCATGGATACTAGAGTCCAGATAAGATTTTCACAGATGAAAAATGAGTTGGACTCAATGATCCTGATGGGTCCCTTCCAACTCAGCATATTCTATGATTCTAAAACAAGTCTTTTCAAGATCCATAGATACATTTGTCATTATGTGCCCACACATGAAGCAGCAGAGATGCTGTTGACACCACCAAATGACACTCTTGAAACCAGGAACTAGTCCTGAAATCATAGCAAGAACAAAGATTTATCTTTGAGAGTGGCAGAACAGTACAACAGACTGTCAGTCTTACTAGGGACAGTAAGGGGTATCTCAAGAGCAAGAAAACTCAGCTGGTTCACCTAAAGAAGGAAGACAAGATAACCAGTAAATGACATAGCAGAGGCTTTTGTGCAATTCAGTACATCAAACTGTTGAGTGTGCATAGAATACAGAAGCAACCAAAGGTACTCTTTACTTTTATAGTTGTGAATGCAAGGTCTGGACTGAGGCCTAAGTGACAGACTGGCTCATATACCATTTTACAGATTCTTTTCCCAGAACACCTTTTGGAGGAGGCTGCAGGACTCAGCAAAGGATTCAGGAACACCAGTTGCTACAGTTTTCCAAAAGCAACGTATTTAAGACAAGGCAGAACACAATGTATAGCAAAAATTCTAGAAGTTTGTGGATAGTCTACAGAAGACCTAGGAGACTACTTTCAAAAGCAAGTGTGGCTAAATTTATGTACTAAAAGTACATAAGGCTTGTACCAAAGGCTTGAGGAAGGTGTTCATTACTGAGATGAGAGGCAATTTCACTTGCATTATATCCTTCAGGATTAGGAGCACTCTCCAAGCAGGACGGTATTCTGGTATTAAGACATTCTCCTCCCTTATGCAACTGTGCAGAACTACAATCTACAAAAAAGGACAGGAAAGCCATGCTCTGATTAGAATCCCAAGATGCCACACTTCAGGTATCAAGAGAAAATGAGGGCCCTGCACTAAAACCAGAAACACAAAAATGCTCCTGACAAAGTTAAGGAAGCGCAGCCACATGCCTGAGGTCAGAGCCAGGAAAAAAAGCAGGTCTAATTAGTTAGACATCTAAAGGATGTCCTGACAGTCAAGTGCGAAGGTATGTATAGAGGAGTACTGAAGGGATTATTTGACAAAAAGTTTCTGCTCCCAAAAAATCCACAGTAAACCATTATTTCTATGCTTTTAAGTGTATTATTTAACTTGTTTGGATTGGCAATACGTGCTAGTAGTATTGATGCTTTAGAGGAATATAGACATGTTTACTGATTAATTTCTATCATTACAACTCTCAAACTAAGACTTTTTTCTGAAACTATTTTTTTAAATGTCATTAGAAACAGGCTGATGTTTTAAAGACCTTTAAAGACAAAACTTTATTTTCTACTTATTTTTTCATAAGCTTTCCTTGAAATACAAGCTGTTTAGAGAAGTCACAAAGGAGCAGTATTTACTACTCTTATGTCAGTTAAGGTTTTCTGCTAATAAACTGTTTTAATTAAACAGGATTCTACTTCGACACTTTTGTGAAAGAAATAAAGTAAAAAGCAAAGCTTATAAAAAAACCAAACTGATATAAGAACACTAAAATGAGTGGTTTTTTCCTCCCTTATGACTAGAGCCACCTCCATCAGAAAGTTTACTGAATCTAGTAAGAGAAGCTATACCTTAAATTATAGGTGCTTTTCACTAATGACATTTAATTATCTATGTAGTTTCCTTGGTTGCCTTCAACCTTAAAATTAGCCTGAAAGGGTATGTGCGATTCACATTTGAAGGAAACTGATTGAACAGATTAAAATGCAGTAAAAATAATAAAACCTAGAGAATGTTGGGGATTATCTCTCAACTACATCATCACAAAAGTTGCTATAGCAAAATTTCCAAGTCAGAGCTTTTAAATATTTATAAAAATACATGAGATAAGTAAAAAAAAATAAAAATTAAACCCATACCATTTCCAACAACACACATAAAAAAGTACTTGATGGAGTCTAAAGTGCTTCTCATTAATAGCTGTGTTCCAAGCAATGCAACTTTCCAGTAACGTCTAATCTAAACTTTCAGAGTTTACCAGTCTCCAGCTTAATTTGAAGTATGTTACAGATGGCCCAGTCAAAAATGATGTAAGTTATATAAAATAGCTCCAATCTCTTATGTCATGCTTACCTATGTTTCTCTTGATAACTGACTCCAGAACATTCCCATGTTAAAGCCTTACCCTACAAACAACTTAGGAAAGAGCTTAGTCCTTCACTGAAAGCTCAAGCATTTCTGTACTGTTTTAAAATAAGAAACAAGTTTTCTATTGAATAGTAGGTAAAAAATCCTGGGCACTTTTCCAAGGGTTAGAATTTTTTGTGTTCTGACATCAAAATAGCATAATGTAGAGAAACTATAAATCATCAGTCAGCATTAAATCACAGATGTTTGTATGACAAGCTCTACTTTTGTATAATAAGAAATCTAGATTTCAACACTAACACTGGCAATGAAGAATGCTTTAAATAGCTGAAAAGGGGAAATGTTTACTGGTTACTTCACTATTACTTCACACAAAAATCTATGTAATTGCTAAGATCCCTCCAGAAACCACTGCCAAGATAACTTGTACTTAAAGTACAAAGACTTCATTAATATAGTCTCGTTATTATTTAGTATAAAAATGTGTTAAAAGTGCAGGACAACAAATTTCTACTCTATCTCCCCAGGAATCACAATTCTATAATTAGCATTTCTTCCACTTAGGTATAAGGCTGTTATTTCAAAAAAGAAAACCAACCAAAAACCAACTGTAACTAGAAATGAAGGATAAGGAAAATAATGCATGGGTAATTTGTTGCAGTTTTCTTGTCATCTTTATCAAGATGGACAAACAAGGAGAATCATAGCCTCTTTATCTACTTCTCACATAAGAGGAGAAATTACTAGTAACAAGATTTTATACAAAGATTCCAGCTTACTTTTTCTGGTACAAGACCATAAACAGAAAAAGAACAAAGATTGGGGGGGGAGGGGAAGAAATGACTGCAAAAAGATGGCTACAGGAAGCACTGGGAAAATAGCCAAGAACAGAGGAAACAGATTTAAAAAAAATGCAATGGAGAATGAAAAAAAGCTACAGATGGCACAAAATGAATTACCAGAACAGCAAGAGAGAACAGTCTCAAGAAGAACTTAGGGATGTTGCTTGATGAGAAGCTCAACATGAGCCAGCAGTGTACACTTACAGCCCAGAAAGCCAACAGTGTCCTGGGCTACAAAAGAAGCGTGACCAGCGGGTCAAGGGAGGTGATTCGGTGATTCTCCCCCTCTATTCCAGTCTCATGAGACCTCATCTGGAGTCTACAACATAAGGAGGACATGGAGCTGTTGGAGCAAGTCCAGAGAGTGGCAACAAAGATGATCAGAGGGCTAGAGCACCTCTGCTATGAAGACAGGCTGAGAGAGTTGGGGTTGTTCATCCTGGAGAAGAGAAGGCTCTGGGAAGACCTCATAGCAGCCTTCCAGTACCTGAAGGGGCCTACAGGAAAGCTGGAGAGGGACTCTGTGAGAGGGCGTGTAGTGATAGAACAAGGGGGAATGGGTTCAAACTAAAGGAAGGTAGATTTAGATTGGATATTAGGAAGAAATTCTTTCCTGTGTGGGTGGTGAAACACTGGCACAGGTTGACCGGAGAAGTTGTGGCTGCCCCCTCCCTGGCAGTGTTCAAGGCCAGGCTGGATGGGGCTTTGAGCAACCTGGTCTAATGGGAGGTGTCCCTGCTCATGGCAGGGTTTGGAACTAGATGATCTTTAAGGATTCAAACCATTCTATGATTCTATGAATAGGTCAATGTATTTTTTTCTTCCACAACTATGCCTACCAAAAAAACAAACAGATTAAGCACATTTCTGGAAGACAGACAAAATCTATGTAGAACCTTACTAGAGCTCCTAATCAATGTATAATCCTGGTTTGAAAGGGTGTGCACCTACTGAGTTTCAGGCAACAGAGCTTCTTTGTTTCTCCATGACAAGATACTATTTCGTAAGTTTTGCAAGGTCTTTTTAAGAAATTATGATCTACCATTTCTCAGTTTATACATTTGCAACACCTTAAATAAATGAGTACAGAGGAGGGTGGTATACAACCCCAATAAATACTTTTGAGAAGAAGGAAAAGGGGAAAAGAGATAGGGTATTTAACAGAAATGGTATGTAAGCACAATTAACTGATTTCCCTGGGTTCTAGAAGGCATCGAAGGTATTTGGAAGAAGATTCAGAGTAACAGATGGATTAACGTCCTTAGGAATAACTGCTGGAGAAGGTTCTTTCTCCCATTAGTATAAGGAAAGCCTAGGGAGAACAAGAATCAATATGAACTGCTTATTAAGTTATAAGCTAATAAAACTAGGCATATTTACATAATTATATCTGATTATAACATGTCCAAATTTTTAAAACAATCAACTATGCAAGGGCATGGATCATTATCAATTTGTATTTACCCTTTAATTATATGCCTACTTTTTGAAAATGAACTTAAAAACAAATTTATAATCATAATGTACAACCACATTTTATATCCCTTTCAAAATTATTCTCATGAACAATACTGGGATGAATAATAGTTTTCTCCTTAGTACTATGAAAACCATTTCAGGAGAGTTAAGGAATTCAATGTAGTTTAAACAAGGTTTAATTCAATTAAGCTGCAAATCACCTAGGTATCTTGTAGTAAATATGGTCTCAAAAAATCATTTCCATCAACAGACATTATTTTGGTGGTAGTGAACCACTGGTCCAGAGTTTCCATCACAGTACACAACAATGGAAAGAGCTGCTTCACACTTGAAAGCTGGCCTGAAATTATTTTGTAGTCAATCTAATATAAGCTCAAACATTTAACACTGCAGTAACGTATCAAGTACAATATGTAAACCCTTCCTATGTGAACTGGTGTAAAAGATTCTTGTTCTTATTTTAAAACTCAGACTTGTATTAAAGACTTTTAGCGGAATAAGACTGTTAAAATACATACCAGAATTTACTTAAGGGCTGCTCAACATAACTAGTTCTTTATTCACAAATAAGCTACTGAAATTACCAGTACTAAATACACCTGAAAGTGGAAGACAGAAGAGGAAAAAACACTGCTTTCCTCTTTTGTTTTCCACTGCCATATTCTGCTACACTGGGTTTCTGATTATTTTGTTCTCATCCTACCTGCAGATGAACACGTTCACAGTTCTACACAAGTTTAAGTTTATTTAAGGCTGGTCTGCTGCAATCCCATTTTTCCCTGGCTGCGCGTTCTCATTTTGCTGCTTCTGTCAGTGCTAAAACAAAACTGACGCCGTAGTAAGTCAGCTAATCCAAGGTTAAGCTCTCCACCCAATGGACTTTCTACATGGTCATATGAAGGCCAGTATTTTCTGATGCAAAACAGGAATCAGGAACAGCAAATCATGAAGGAATGACAGGACTGCACCAGCCCTCGGTTCACACTGTCATGGACACATTAAGTCTGCTTCACACTACTAAAAATAACACACTATCACTCCTCCGCCACATCCAAAAGTTCACCACATGTTATCTAGCAGACACTTCCCAGAAGTTTGGCTGCCTCATTACCCTACCTACAGAGCTTCCCTTTTGAGCGTTTACATTCCCTGTGAGAGACACGCACCTGAACTGACAGAACAGATATACTGCGAGAATTTCCTATAAAGCTTTTAAGGACAGCAGTGTCCTTTTTCTGCTAATGTATCGCTTATTCATTTCATAACTTCAATTGAATGAGCAGCAAACAATGGATTGCACAGTGTGACCAACATTTCAACAGGGAGACTATAGAAAGCAGCACTATATTCTCACTTGTAAAAGTGAAAATGTAAAAACCTGCACATCACGCAGCAATGAATTAGAAAGAGCTGTTCAGGGAAATCAAACTTGCATGCAGAATTTATTTTGGCTTCTTAAATGGCTAAAACAAATGAAATCTTCTAATACCTTTCCAATGTCAAGCTTTTGCTATTCTTATCTACAGGGCAACAAATTATGTACAGCATTCCTATAATATCCACTTGTTTGGGTTTTTTTTTTACTAAAGCTAAACAAGATTAAAAATTCTAAAATTAAAACTCTACTGTATCAGTTTTTTGCTATGGAATTCATAGCACAGAAAGTTCTCAGGGTAAAAATTAAGCCATTCTTCATTTTATTTTAAGAAGTTGAAAATAAACCACAATGGAAGTTTACAACTACACTACAAGAAAGGTATTACAAAAATTTACTTTGATTAATAAAGAAGCTACACCTCATCACACTTGCTGAAGGCAGTCTTTTGGAAAGAAATGCTTTTGTTTTTCAGTTGAATAAGTTAAAATATTCTATTCTACTATTACTCTTTCATTATATTCTCTCCTATTATAAATAAAATATGTTGTATATGGGAATGACTAAAAACAGTAATACCATCAAAATAACATCTCTAGTAACAGGGAGTAAACAGGACAAGGACAGATAGTGAGTACTTACATATCAAGCATCACTATAAAAAATGTTTCAATTTGAAAAATCATGTAGTGTACAGTACGTTACACTGGATGAAACACTAGAATGTCATTTTGTGCCGCTGCCCTGATAAGCAGTACAGCAAGCACTTGAAAGAAGAAAGTCTGTGAATAAAATCCTCGCACATTAGCCGGACTACCATGGAAAAGACTCACTTATTTAGCATAGCAAGCCATTTAGTGTAACCACAAAATGCTTGCACTGTTTTTCTAACATCTCTTCACAATTTAAAGCAACAGATATTGAAGAAGAGATTGTATCCCATTTAACACACAGACTTTTGTTTAATCATTGGGTCACATAGATTTGTTGTAGCTGTCTGCATTACATCCTCATATAAAGCTTTGTTGATATTTTTGTTGGTATACTAAGTTTCAAGACCCTGAGCATAAAGAAGAGTATCATGCTCCATGATGATTACAGTGAGTACTTTGTTATTTGATTCTTTTATTCAATGATTTTTTTCCTCCATAGCAAAAAGATGGCTAACATTATCTTCAAGGTAAAAATAAAATCCTACTTCCCCAGACGTCCTTTCACTATTTACTTTATTCTTAATTCCTCTGCCTTCTACTATACAGAATATAATAGTCCTTTGTTTTATAAACAATGTATGTTATCTGTTTTAATCTTTTTGACACAAAAAATTAGTTCTTGAGGTTTTTCCCAGTCCCATCTTTTGTCACAGCTGATACTGAAGGTAGCCATCACCAGCATAGGTTTTCCCCATTTTCTCCATGATCTAGAATTCAGTTGCAACTTGGGGAGGCTGTTTCTATCACACAACAACTAAAGCAAAATATGAGATCTTACAGTGTTAATTTGCTTATTTTCATCTGAAAACAGCCAGCAATTCTTATCATACTGCCCTGGTTAACACATCTTCTAAGCATTCCATTCCATGCTCCTACTTTTACTTTTCTAGTAGCACCTTGCACTTAATTTTACCAGCCCAAAGTAAATTCACCCAACAGTAAAACCTTAACTCAAGAGGATTCAATCAATCACTTTCAGCAACGGCTTCAGCCTCTTGGGCAATTTTCAGGTATTTCCACAGTTGTTCTCATTCTGTTTACTACTCTATTATTTAAGCACAGCTATTTCCTCTTTTATATATGAAAATGTATACAGGTGAGAGTGTATGCTTTACTTCCTTTATTTCACAGTTTCACTAATTCAGACTTACTCAGACTTCCGAATAGCTTACTGGAAACATACAGTCAGAGCAGCAACTATGATATGGTTAAAGAACTGCAACATCAATGAATCCAGCTCTCTGGATTACCAGTTTGGTATTTCTGCTTTAACATTTGAGGCTTTGTAGCTCTGCAAAGTTGTTTTGGTTTGGTTTTAATTTGATCCGAAGACTGGTAAAATTCCAAAATTAATTTCCAGATCCTCCATACAGCAAAATTATCCAAACTCCCCTCTATTATTAAATGGCTTATTAGGTTTTGGTAATTTGGACTCTCTATGAATTTATGTTACAGATCATTTTGGTGTGGAAACTATGTTCCAGTGACAATCTTTATTTTATATCCTTTCCATACTCCATTTTTAAATTCCTCAACTACAACACTGAATCATCTATTACTAAACAGGATGAATGCTTAGGAACACAATCAAAGACTCATGCTAATTGTTGTCCAATCCATAAAGCTGCTACAAAATACACAAAAAATTGAGATTATAAAATTTGTTGTTTGTCGACTCCCATCTATTTTAAGTCATAATTAATGTTATTCCATATTAAGGAATAATTATCTTATCTCTTATATAGCACGATTTTATTTTTGTTTGAATTACCCTAAAAAAAATCCTTGCCATTGACATTCATCTAATCTAAGGATCTTGACATTATGAAATCAATATTGCTTACAGTATTTATTTTACCTAAGTGCAATGACTTTTTTGTTTAAATAATGGTACTTTCCCCTATACCATACAGCTAAATTTATTCAAGACAGAAAAGTCTAAAATCACTATTACAGGCAAGAATCAAACGTACTAACAAAATTAAACAATCATCTACTGAAACTTTATTTCCTATCCATCACAATCTTAAAATTTCATTATCATAGTGGCAAATGATATACACAGTTTGACAGGAAGCATGTCTGACTAATACCGTGTTGCAGTTATCTTCAGACAAGATGGAGACATCAACCAAGTAAAACTAGAGCTGCCCCGATGAAAGAAGACCAATACAAAGAATCTGAAAAACTCTGATTCCAGACCAAATTGGAATAGTTAAGTAGAAGACAGGAATACGATCATCAGAAAGAAAGAATGTGGAGTCAAAGGAAAACAGGGTAAAAAGTATTAGCCTGAAATTTGAGTTCTGTTGTATGTGCCTCATCCTATACAGTATATAAAGGCGAATTAGTAATTAAAGAAACTTGGACATCTGTTTAATGAAAGGAGTATCTAGAAAGCATATTCAGCTAGAAGAGTTAATTAACACTTCATAGAAGCCTTACATATTTCTAACAGAGAAGTTCAGCAGTACTGCCCAGGACCTCAAAGAATAATTCCAAACCCTTAACGGCAATACAACTCAGTACGCTATACTTAAATTACTATGCACTTCCCCTTACACAGGCACTGCATTTTTTCTTACATTCTGCAGCGCACAATCCAGAGCATTTTGTGTCTTTCCTTTGCAAGAGAACCACCTATCTTTGCTGAACTCTTGCGAAAAACAAACTCTCAAAGCTCTCACAAATAGAGATCAATAACCTTTAGGATTCATTTTAGGAGGCATAAGGACAGTACAGCTCAGTGTGATCCCAAAAGCTTACAGACTGCTTTATTCTTCCCGTTTTTCTTTGGAGAAAAATAGGAAAGAAGCAGTATCACATGATCTTGCAGGTCCAGATAACGACCACTGTCTCACTGAACTAGGTGAAGAGGAAAAGAATTAGTCTTATAGAACTTCAAGTACAGCTAACAAGGTTTCATACCAAAGAAATGTAAATTGAATACAAAATAGTAATAGAATAAATAAATAATAAAAAAACCCCAAAACCAAGAAAACCCACCAACAAACAAAACGAAAACAACAGGTTTTGGCCTTTCTTATTAGGGAGAAAAACCAGCTTGTTCAGCCAGTCTGCCTCAAATTGTCCTCTTTATTTCTAAAGATAAACTGCTTGACTATACCACCATCTTGGTAAAAATCCAAGAGTGAGTGGAAAGGGAAATTAGTAATTCAAATCCACAGGGAAAAAAAATCACTAGTGATTCAGATTCATAAAGATGAGAAGAAATACATGTTACTACTGAGTCTCTGTTCACCCAAGTACCTTCAAATGGAAATCCATTTTAGAAATGTGCCTATTTGTGTACAGTTGCACTATAAAATGTAATTAGGTTTTTTAATACCTTGAGTATTAAAATAACTGATTATTCCAAGAAATTAGTAATTCATTCCTATCTCTAACACTAGCTTGATTTTCTGAAATGTATCTCAGAAAACCAATTCATTGCCACTATATAGGAAGAATGAGACTGAATTTTCTCTCCTACATAATCTCAAATTTTATTCAATTTGAAAGGAGATAAAACAGAAATACATTAATGTATTTTTTTTCAGTTTTAACCCTCTGACATTTATTTGGAAAACAGTATTAGTTTCATGTATGCTGCCACATGAAAGGGGATTTCTGATTTTTCCATTCATACATTTTAGAGCATCTTTGGAATCTTCCAACATCCACAATTTCCCACATCTTATTACAATTAGCTAAGATTTTCTTTTTCCTCATGATTACTCTAATTGTTTAAAGGTTTGTGACTTCCCTCACAGAAGCTTTCAATTCATATCTTTTAATCCTAAACAAGAATTTTTCAACTCTCAAACTGACTGAAACCATAATTTAACAGCCATTTTTAATACTAATTGAACAGATGCAATAGGTAGTACAAAAACCAAGTTCACCTATATACTAATTCATTAGCATGTACTACGCATGCCTTTTTTAACAAGGCATAGTTTTCAGAAATGAGAACCAGAAGACCTTTAACTCTTGTGCACATAATAAGCACCACCCAAATCTCTTATGCCTACATATAATATATTAAGACGTTAATGAAATGAACTGACAAAGTGCTTCTCAACTGATGTTATATTTGGACAATAGTTAGCCTTGTGTTGTTTTTTTCTAAAGATTTTTTAGAGGCTCAAAACACACCCATCCACCAGCTCTCGAAACCAAGCATGACACACCCATAAACAGAGTATACACAGGCTTTTGACCTATCAGGTCATCTTGAACGTGACCCTTCATTCATATTATTCAGCAATAAGAGGGAGGTAGAAGAATCAACAGATGCTTGACAAAATTAATTCTGTATCACACAGAAGTTTGAGTTGTGTGTTTCTTAAGCTATTTGCTGTATAGTAGTTAGAGAATGGACATAAGGGTTTAAAGTTTTGCCCATATAAAAATTCTTTTTGTTGTTATTATTTCTAATCCTGACTATAAACTCAAGCCTAATGTGCTCAAGAAGTCTTAAGTAAATAAATAAATTCTGAAGATCTACATTCTCTAGTTTTTTTTCTGCTTTCAGAGATTGACAATGTACAGTGTGAAGAGGTCGAAATTACATCTTTTTCATACCTCCTGCTTAATATTCTACCATAGTTTGTTAATTCAAAAATTAAGCCTCTCTCCTGATCTTTGCTAACTTTTAAAAATGTGTTCTGAATAAATGTGCTTATACAGCATGTGTCACCACAAGTTTCCTCTGAGGCAGCATCTAATACCATTCACTAAGCACCCAAAACCAGTAGGTCATTTTAATACCACCTACTACTTCCTTTCACAAGATAATCTCAATTTTTCATCCTAATATGGAAAACTTTCCCTCCACTGAAAAAGATATAATTTATTTTTATCCTTTTATAATGGTAGAAAAGTGGTGGTAAAAATCAATGCAAGATACAAGTTAATGGCATGGGATGCACTATACAGACACACTGAGACACCTTGCTTTGAGTGAAAATATAGAGCAGATCTAGGAGAAGGGTCTCACAGGGTAGTTCTGGTTCCTGCAAAAAGCTGTAAGTCATCTAGCTGGGCAGAAGAAAGTTTATATTATCGAAAGACAACCCATTTTCCAGTTTCAGTATGTTTATTTTTCCCCAGTATACTGACAGCAAAGTTTTTTGATACCCTGTTCCTGAAGGGTTTTGTTCTTTTTGGAAGGTGTTTAATGTGATGATCTAAGAAAACATGCCTTCTTAAAGTATCAGGATCATCTCAAAGCAAAACATAAAAGCATGGCCTATTTCCCCATCCTTAAAGTGGATCATCCTTATACTGAAAGAAGGTGAGAAAGCTCGTACTCAGAGGAATTATTCAATCTGGGATGAGACATTTTAAAGATCACTAGAGTATTACAAAACAATATGTAAAATTCATTTTAGGATGCTGCTCTGCAGGCTTACTCTTACTTCTGCAGTATTAATTATATTTCAGAAATTAACTTCTGAGACTTGCATAGAAATACTTACCGCAGGTATCAGTAACTTTTTTACTTCTTCAACAGCCCTCTTCAGTTTTATTTCTGCTCTGTTCTGAGCATCCTCCACAGTGATAAGTACATGTAAATCTTCATTCAGGTGTTCCCAGTTGGGCTTGCCTCGGTTCTGCTCTTCCTAAAAAAAAAATAATAAAAAATTGAAACATGGAAGCTACAAAACACTGTTACATTCTGTAAAAACAATCACATAAACAGTAGACAAACTCAATTCTGTGAATAGTATGAACTGTATTTTCATACTGGGGAGACTGTTTTCTTTTATGTGGTTACTTAACAAGAACTTAGGCTTCTTAATATCTTTTGGGGGATTTTATTTGTGTTTTGGAACCTCATCTTTTTTTTTTTTTTTTTTTTTTTTTAAGACTAGAAAACAAATGCGATTCTCAGAGTACCTTTCCCAACCAAACAAAGGAACAAGAAGTAGCAAACACAGTACTGCTTTCAGTATTCTTTGGAATCTTTCAGGGGTTAAACAGAAAACATCATGGTGGTTAAGAAACCTTAAATTTTCAAGAAAAGTGAAACAGACACTATAGATAGAAACTCCTGAATCACTCCAAAGAACAAGAAGAGAGAGCAATTCTTCAGTGCTAAAAATAGCTTTTAAAGACTCATGCAGAAAAGGTTCAAGAATCAAACATTACAAAAGGAATAGAAGTTGCAATTTTCAAAGCAAACCCACATGTACTGGATGAAGGGCAGGGAGACGATGACAACAAGGCCTTAATACTGAAGTCAGAGAACAGCATGTAACAAGACTGTCACCATTACACAGGTACTCTGTTACATCAATGGCATTAATAATCCCAAAGTTATATATTATATGTTTTAAGAAAGGGAGGGCATGCTAAACAAAACATTTTTTTAACGTATACATTTTTAAGCAACATATATCAGTAAACTTAAGTAATACATTCAAGTATCCAGTCTTTCAAAAAATGAAGAAAACAGAAGAAGCCTTCCAACTCTGTTTTTATAAACAGTGAATAAAGCTAGCTAAGTTTCCCAGAAACATAATTTAAATTGGACAGTATTTAAAATGTAAAAAATGGGGAGGGGAGATTGATTAAAAATTTAGTAAATGAGACGGGTTCAGTCAAACTTTTGAATCTAAATAAAGGCCCGTATAAACAAAAAATACTTATTTGGAATTTAAAGCCCTGGGTATAATAGAAGAGCCTCCTATTTGTAAGACAAGCATTTGTGGCTTAACCAAAATTCACATTTTAAAAAAATTAAGGCAGGCAAAGTTAATTGCAAATGTGTCTTTTTCCCCAAATTTCATTAAAATTCTTCCAGGAAAACAGACATGCAGAGGAAACATTCGAAGATTTAATACTAATGAATACTTGCAGTACTTTATATTCATATATACCTGAGGGAGCACTGTTCCTTAGAATGTTTTCTCTTTAATTCAGCTACCTTAAGTCTGAAATGTTTTGTGGAACAGACAAGCATAAAAACAGGGAAAGAAACAGAATCATGAGATGTATGGAAAATTTATGTAAAATAATTAGTAATTTGAAGGAAATGTCTTTTAACTGTTTTTCATGTAATGTGCATATATGCAGTACTCCATAATATCAGCTATTGTGATTTTTTTTTTAATGTTATCTTACCCAACTTTCTAAATAATGGTAGCTGTGAGAGTATCTCTGTGAATTTCAGAAGATGAAAAAACTAGAGAAAAAAACCCCTCATTTATAAAACAGACTCTGACGCAAAGTGCCACTGAGTTATAACATGTTCTCTGTTGTAATTTAATCTTTGAAAGAACTATCTACCACAAGGTATTTGCAGCTTATTTCACTCAATCATGGTCAGAACTCCACTATTGCTATTTAAACAGTTCTTTTTTTTTTTTTTGTAAATCCAAAGCAGGAGTGAGTTGTTTTCTTTCAAGATGGTGACAAACTATATTAATATGAGGTTGTACGAAGTATTATGTTACAGGTGTGATGAATGAGAGCAGACTCCTAAACCAGCAGAGAGCAGAGCAAGAAACATCCTGCTACCTCTTCTTGCACTGACTGGTAGTGAGCTGACATAACACGGGAATGGGAAAGGTACCAGCAGTTACTAACACAAGATGCGTATTTTAATATTTCAGTTTAACATAATCTCAACTATTGTTGCTGTGCTTCAAATTACTCTGTTGCACCATGAGGATTTTTTTGTTCAGAAAAAAAAGCTTCACATAGGACAATAAACAGATGATAACATGAGCGTTTTTCCATGTCCTCTAACTTACTTTAGGTGGAACACATTGTGTGTAAGGTAAGTAATCTCTGGACAGGCTGGGGAGTTGGGCAGGGAGAAATTAACGAAATACAACAAGGCCAAGTGTGGAGTCTTGCATCTGGGAAAGAACAACCCCATGTATCAGTATAGGCTGGGGGCTGACCCACTGGAGAGCAGAGAAGGGGAAAGGGACCTGGGGGTCCTGGTG
>VZRW01000334.1:188048-260511 GCA_013398125.1 Aegotheles bennettii
GGGGGGGGGCGGAATCAGTGTTACAACAGATCTCACATATGAGCTGAAGTGCTGTGAGGAATCCTCGCCTTAATGAAAAACAGGGTATCAGCAGTGATATTATTACACCTAATGCTTTCTTTAATCCCCCTTTCTTATTTCAATCTTTTGGATGAATCTACCTTGAAGATTTCCTCAAGGACACATAATGAAGAACAGGTGTCTTCACTCACTCCTGGTTCCCTGTAGGTCTGCAGGGATGGCAAGAAGAGTCAAGTGCCTAGGCAGCTAAATGCTATCCTAAATAATTAGATTCAAATCACCTCTCATGCCAACAAGAAAATGTAGTGCTAAACATAAACCTTTTCTTAAGTGATTGCTTAAATAAGTATTGCCAGCTTTAGACACAATGTCTTATAATTAGAACTCTGACCTTACATAGTCACCTCAGAGAAAGAAACTCTCCCAAATCACAAGTCTAAGTTTTCTTGTATAGAAGGGTTTCTTCCCTAGACTTCAGTTCAACAACAGAACTGAAATGGTAGCTGCTGACTCCCACCAAAAGAAGAGGCTTCATTCCCTTCTCCTTCCTCTTGGCTGTCTGCAGCAGAGTCCTTCCCTCTTTCTTGCACCAGCCAACAGCTCTCACGGGGCCCTTCTAGAGCCAGTTTAACACAGCAGCAAACTACTGCTGTCAGATTAGGTTTTGCCTGTTTAGCAAGCTGAACTGGCTCAGTGACACATCCCACAAGCAGCAGACTGAGCACAAAGGAGGGCACAGGAATATCCCTTTGCAGAAAGCAGTCAGCTGTCAGCCACACCTCCCACAGCCTGCCCAGCCAGACCAGCTGCTCCCCAGCCACACCAAAAACTTGCAACAGAGGGCAAGGATGACAGAGCCCCATGCTCTGACTTGCAAATCTGGAGACATGAGCACTTGCCAGTACCGCTTACGTCAAATTTAATTTTACTCTAATACATAAATTGCTATTTAAAAGTTAAGTATTCTGAAAACTCAAGTTTCCACTCACCTCAAGTTAAGCATGCAAAGCAATCAGCGTTTTCCACTGCAAATGTTACATTTCAGTTCTTTACCTGAGAAATGAACACACTCTGTCCCAAGGTGTGGCAAAGAAAAAAAACCTAGTCACTCACAGCATAGTTATCAACTCCAAGGAAAAGTTCACTTATATGAAAAGGTCATAACTAGCAACCTTAATTCTAACATCTTCTAATTTGAATTTTCAATCTCAGCACTTAAAAATGTGTAATTTCACAGGAGACATAAGCTGCGTTTCAGTGGCCCCGTTTCCCTGTTTGTCATACAGCAGCACTAATACTGCCCTATTTCATATGGATACTTTTTTCAAAGCCTTTTGTAATTGCTTACGAGTACTTTCCACTAACAAATTATATAATTAATGTGTCATTCAGTTATTCACACTCTCATTTCTTTACACAGTGATTTCTCCCATGGTACTAAATTCAGGAATTTTCAGGAATTTTCAAAGTTGTTTGTGCATTAGAAGGTCTTGCATTTTGGATTAGAGAGGAGTGAGACCAGAAATGATGCTCAAAGTTAATTCTGCAGTCAGCAGGCCTTGTGAAAATCTATTACAGAAGGGCTTTATTGTAGTGACCAAGTACTGTTAAACAGATGACTGCCATGGTTCTTATCCCACTTCTCAGACGGTGGCTTACTCTGCTCTAAATAGTCCATAGGTCTTTTGGAGGGGATAAACAGTCAAATTCATTGACTAACGTAAGAAATTAATTTTCCACAGAATACTGTTGTTAAACAGACATTATGCTATGGGTGGCATAAGTTCACAGCATGTTACCAAATATATTGTGCTGTCCAAATAGGGTAAGAGGTTCTTTACCATTTCAAAACAACTGAAAAGCTAAATTTCAGGGTCACTCTAATCCATATACTAATTGATTTGCTCCATAGCTAGAAAGCTCACCAGCTAATTGCAATATTTTTACATAGGTTGAGCCTCCATTCATACATGTTTTCCAAGGTTTTTTTTCCACCCTCCTTTTTTTTTGTTGTTTTGGTTTGGTTTTTGTTTTCATGAATGGGCTATGTGGGCTTTGTATTCTGTGCTTTGGATTCATACTATAGTTATACTTCCAAGCAGTGCAGAAATAATAGTGTACCATGTTGCTGTCCATGATTTATTCGACTTTTTCTTCAAGGGCAACCTATAATCAGTAGTACAGTACCGAGTGAAATAAAGAATATAGCATTTCTATAGCACTTTATATAGCATTACTGCTAAGACTGTTCGATTTTAACACATTTAGTAGTAACAGTCTAGCCTTATATTTTACCTCCATTATCTTACTTTTTGCTAAGCTATTAAAACAGAAAGTTTTCTCAAAAACTGTAATTTAATCTTACAGTAATTACGCAACATAATTTTCTATATCTTTGGGTTTTAATCACTTTACTCCCTCCTCCTAAAATAGTTCTGTTCTTTCTATATTTACTCAGTTGTAACAATTATAAAACAAATTCATTTGTAAACAAATAAATCGAACAGTTCAAGACAATCAGTAAGTAACAGGCAAGATACTAATGCAAATTAAATCCAACTACTTTCTACTTTAAAAATAAAAATTATTTTGCTATACAGAATACAGAAAACCCTAAATTTGCCACTGAGTACAGAATTTACAGAATTAACAATAAATACTAGCTAATGAACTAAAGTTGAGTCCTTGAAAGAATTCAGAACTATGCTTCAAATGATCTCAGCACACAAACTTTCCATGTATTTATGACTGAAACCTTGCACAGAGTCTGTAATTATATTGTTTTATTGCAGCAGTTGTCTCAAATCCTTGCTACAATTATATGGGATTTGACATACCCAAGTTACCACCTAGATAACTCAAAGCGTGCCCACTGTTCCAAACCTCCTTTATGACCAATTTCACGCAACAATTATTTATTACAGCCACTGCAGAATGAGTGGTATCCAGCATGTGGCATGTTTTCTCAAGGCTAGATTAAAATGTAGTAATAGTCATGCCAGTCAAAGACTGTATAGCTGAGCGCCAGCTTGGCACTGATCTTAAATAGCTCTTAAGAATATTGCCCATAATACACTAGGAAAACCTCTCCTACAGTACAGAGATGATGGATCTTCAGGATCGTTATCCTCATTTACCTCTCAGGTGACATCTATCCAGTGATCATAAAAAACCCCACCAAAACATCAGTAAACCAGTGGGTAGTTGCCTCCAGCAGTACTACTCTAATGATTCATAGGAATTAGAACTTTGCAACCCATCAGTATTCTCTAGTGGCTTTCAGAGAGACCTTTCTGGTCCTTCACTGAGTATGTCCTTAAGGTCAGGATTTGGAATTCTTTACTTGCTTTCTACACTTTGTGAGCTGAAACCAACAAATTTTTCAGTTCATGTAAAATCGTATACACTAAGTTCTTTACATAGTATGTGTGCAACACATTTAAAATAAAAGCCTTGTGAAAATATTTAATAGGAAAAAGTAACCTGAAGTGAAATTATGGAGGTAACATTTCTGTAAAGGAGTAATTATGAAAAAATATTTCTGACCACTTTTTAAACTTGACAATAAAGTGTAATAAAACCCTTGCACATTACATAAACACAAAAGAAAGTGAAAGCTAGTCATAGTTTTAATTCCAAGTCAAATATCACAATATTGACATTGCACACACGTATACTGGTCTTAGGAGAGAATGTCTAGATATGCATCCTTCACTATCACATTTAATTAGCAGTCCTACCACTGATGTTTAGAAGATATCATCAACCTTCCATGTGAAATACCCGGTTTCACATGAACTTCTTGAATCTGTCAAATTTTAGTAAAATGTACAAAAAATATTCAAAGGAATGTAATTTTTTAGAAAATCTCATTAAATAGTGGATCTGCTGACATTTTAATTTGCAAGATTTTGAGCAAAACTGAGTGCGCAAACTGAATAAAAAATACAATTAACTGAATTATCACAGCTCCATTGCAAGTCACCATAACATGAAAAATTAAGACTTAATTAATTATGCAAAATTTCAACCTCTGCTTTTCTAACACAGTGCCCAAAGAGAAACATGGGTAGATCTAGACTGCTCCCTCAGCTAAACAAAGATACTAACGAAGACAGAAATATCATGAATAAATACTGGACAGACTAAAAGAACCAAACAAAATGTCATTAGAGTACAAAGTCACAGAATCAAAGTAATTCCTTGATGGGTTAACCAAGTCTGAAGACATTTAAAGTGAGTAATAGATTTCAGTATATTATCAGAAAAACACAAAAAGTTATTAAAAGAATTAACTGCTTCTATTTTTCAGAAGGCAAGTCCCAAACTTATTTTGTTAAAATGTCCATTATATACAATTTTAGATTGCATGCTTATCTGCCCCCACAAAAACAAAACCAAAGTTTTACAGTTTAAATTAATATACTTTTGAATAACAAAAGTCGAAGTAAGATTGTAAGGCTGGGGAGAAAAGGTCATTATGTGCATGCTTTTATGTTTTACAATGGCTTCATCCATCTTATTTTCTAAGACAGCACAGTGCAAGAATTGAGGACAAAAATAATTACCTGCTCTACTCACATCCTAGAGAGACAGCTAGAAGAAATCTGGCTTCCTTCATTCTAAATGTTTCCTACCCTTCAGGAAAGCGCAAGCATAACCTCTTTGTTCTAAATGCGGCAAGAATTGACAGTGTCAGCATGCTACTTGTCATTAATATTCTCCATGTTACAACTGTAGGCTGCCACAAAATTAAAACATCTCTAAGTATTCACTACTCCATTTTAATCTTCGCACTGCATTATGACTTAAGAATTCATCCAGATGTGTCACAAATGAACTTCACTACTTTCAAACCGCAAAAAGACACCAAAACCACTGAAAAATTCCGGCCCTTCCAAAATTCCAAAAAACAGCTCTGGTATTTAAAAGAACTAAAACCCAAGTGCACAATTTCACAACTTTGCTTCCTAGTTCTCAGTTAGCACCCATCTAGTATCACTCACTGTGAAAAAAATCTGGTCTGTTTCAAATGTCTGCATCTTTAAGTAAGAAAACTAAACACAGCAAAAAGTTCATTAATGGTGGAGCGAACAGGTGTTTTGAGCCTGGATGGTCCATATTTTGTGCCTAAAAAACAAGTTGGGGACCCTGCGTTTATCAGCTGAAGATGTAAAAAGCATCATGTGCATAGCATACCAAGAAGCCACAGGCATCCAACTCAACTAATTAAAGAACAATTACTGCATTTTGCCTAAAGCCTGTAGTCCTACAACAGTTTAAACTATTTTAAGTCAGTGCTGCTAGTCCCACACTGACATACCAAAGTGCTTGAGATCCAGTTCACGGTTCTCAAAAGCAAAAGGAAGATTCCAGCTTTAGTTTTCTGCTGTCTTAGCACTGGAGCAGGTCATCATAGTCATTTATATCGACAGTAGGTGTCACAAGGAAAGGAGGAAGTATGCCTAGCAAGGGCTGTGCAGAGTGGTACTGAACAGCAAGTGTTGACTTAAATTGTCCTAAGAACAGCCCTGGAACTACAGCCTGAGATACCTGAAGGAGTCAAATTTCCTGATGAAGCAGTAGCTCTCAGAGGCTGACTGATTTTTAAAGCTTCCACATTACAAATGGATAGTTCCTTCCTGAACCTCCAGTACAGCCTTCAGAAAAGAGTAAAAATGCTAACCTAAGAACACAGGTGATACCTTCAGGAGTAAGTCAACATGAGCATTCAGATATGTCCTCAGCATAGAAATAATTACAGGTTTAATCCCAGTATGTAAGAGGTTGTTGAACTGTCCTTAGTGAGAAAGCTGAAAAGCCGATTTGAACATGAGCAGTTGGAGGTAGAAAATATTAGCCACTTTTTTTAAAAAAGAAAAGAAAATCATGATGATGGAACCACCCAACACAATTTACATTTTGAAGATAGGTTCAAAAGAAAAAACTTCAATAACTATTATCAGAAAATCCTTACCAATATTAAGCTTGTATATTTTTAAACCATTTAGGTATTGCAACAGCTTGATGTGAAGGCTGTCAATAATCAATAAAAGCTTAAATACATTTTTCCTCACATCAAGCACACAAAACAGTTTCACCATTTAGAGAAGGGAGGGGTTAGATTCTTTTTCAACCAGGGTCTTCTCAAACTATAGGTGATTTGCGAGAACTTATTGAAATGTTTACAAGTAGTAAAACATTTACTTGCCTCTACCTCCAAAACTGCTGAATCATTGTTGTCTCTGCTCTTAAAGGAGACCTGAAAAGCAAAAAAAAATTGGGCTTGTGCCCTATTTTGCTTCTTTAAGATGTTTAAGAGGCATGAAGAGTTCGAATTAGGGTTTTTATTTTATCCTGTGATGGACACAATTTATTCCTTTTTGTTTGTGCTTGAAATTGCAACCAAAGAAGCCATAATATAAAACAACCTAGTTAAGGGAAAACAATGCAAGAATCAACAGAAGTCACAGAGGAAAGAACAAACTTCAGTTTTCTCTCCCTCACCCTCACCTCCTTCAAGTCCTCTTTGATTTGATTGATGAATAACACAGAACTCCTTTCCAGATTTAAGTATTCCTGCACTATCACTACTGGTGATTTGCAGTTTTATGAATTAACATTATACATGCTTTAAAAACAAACAAACAAACACCAAAACAAAAAAAACAACCAAACAAAAAAACCTACAAAACTCCCCTCCAGAAATTTGTTTGAGGTTGTATTTTAAAATTTTAAGATAAAAAGCAATTGGGGAAAAAAAAGCTCAAGTGCTTTTCAGGGCCTCTATGTTTCAAAATAGCAAAATAAGTAGAAAAACAATTTTTAGAATTTCTTTGCAAATGGTAGAGTGAAAAAACCATGAGCTGGCTAGCTATAAAAGGGAGACAAACATGACTTTCTCTTCCACTAATAACATGCCTGTAAGACACTTTGTTATGTGTGCTACAGTGATGCAGTTACCAGAATATAAAAGCTGCTGCTACTTTTATTTTTTTAAAAAAAGGAAAATTAGAAGTCAAATTCAGACTAGATGCAAATGAGCAAAGAGGATAGGTTATGAGCAAAGAGGATAGTTTATCTTAACTAATACTCATTACTGCTGGGGCAACGATAACAGCTCATTAATTTTAAGCAAGATGGGATGGTGCCATGTAATCCATTCAAAACATGGTTCAAAGCCCCTTCTTCCTTCCTCCCACCCACACTTCCAACTATATAACTACTACAAATGAAAGCAGAAAGTCAATTTTTTTGTTAAATAGGGAAGTTAACAAACACTGCTTATGAAAAACATGTAATTATCAAGAAAAATAAAAGCAGGATGCCTAAGAAAAATATATCCAAAGTGCACTAAAGTACATACTTAAAACACTATTAAGAGAAGCTGCCTTTAAATTATATATCACAGATAAACTATGCTTAGCCAGAACAGGGTTGTAGTCAATGTTTTAAATCAAATCAGTGGACTGTCTGAAGTTCCTCATTGTTACATACATGGAATGTGATCTTGCTGAAATGCTAACCAGCATTACACAGTCTCAACACCCTTCTCTGACAAAAGAGTATTTTATTTTTATATACACAGATAGGAATAGAATACATGGTAGCACAGGGTACAGTTCAGTAAGTGTTTCTTTCAGGGACCACACTGGTTTAAGCAAACGTGAATTTTGCACAATAATAGGCCAAAGACCTGAGCATCTTTACTCTAGGTCTATTCCTCAATTTAGATCTCTATGTGTTACCAACAATTAAAATGTTACTTCACCAGTCGCAACAAGCAGCAGGCACCACTGATTCAAACAGTACTGGCACTGAATCAAATGCTCCAGTGGCATAATACAAAGGTGGACTGTTTGGGTTTTTTGTTGTTTTGGGGTTTTTTTGGAGGGGGGTGTGTGTGTTTGGTTTGTGGTTGTTGGTTTTTTTTGTTTGGGGTGGTGGGGTGTTTGGTGGGTTTTTTTTCCTTCCACAGATGAACTATAAGCAGCGAAAGGAATTTAAAAGGAAAAAAAAGGAAAAATCCATTTTCAATATTTTAAAGAAAAATGAAAGTGTTAAAGAATAAGTCAAAATTACAAAAATAAAATTCAGTATAGAAGAGTATCTTAGAAGTCAACAAAGGATAAGATTCCAGGATCATACACAAGATTCTTGTTTCAAAGCTATGAAAAAAAGATATACAAATTATAATGTTTTCTCCTTCTTGTCAAACAAGGATCCTTTTCATCAAAAAATTACTTCATTGGGTGAAATTAATGGTGAAACAGAAAACTAAGGGTTAAAGTAAAAACATTTAAATGCAGACACTCATATATCTCATATAATGGAATGTGAAGGTGAAGATTAACTCTGCAGGTTAAGTTTATTTAGCAACCAGCTATCACTGAAAATAGTGGTCCTGACTCTGCTACCTACTCTGAGCTGCCCCTGCTGCTTAGACCAATATACAGGGGCCGGTTTAAGAAACTCACAATGCACATGAAACAGTGGGAACAGATGTCCTAAGGCTTATAATGGGAACTGACCATTAGATCCATCCAAACATACTGTCATACCACTCATAGAAAACCTTCAATAATTTGTGATAGCAAGAAGATTTTGTCCTTTGAGGACTACTAATATGATTAACTTACAGAGCTCAGGCATTACTCTGCCTAAGAGTATGCGAGCCTCTTCAATCCTGCATAATTTGACAGAAATGTAAGTAAAGACCCTTTGAACTAAATTCTGATTTAAAGACATCTGTGGTTATTCCAATATCCATTATACCACCCACTTAAAGAAAAGTGTATTTGTATTGTGTCAAATTCACTTTAAGATTACCAAACATACCGATGGCACAAAAGTATCTTACTTTTTTTAGTAATGCTTTTAATGCCATTTTTATTATGCAACATATCCTACTCATGCAACTATTTCTCTTGATACTCCTCCTACCTATGCAACTATTTAATACAAAGCATTAAATCCCATTTAAATGTTATAGAGCAGAAGTGACTAAAGGACTTTTGAAAATTACGAACTTATAAATTTAAGTATTCCAGCTACCAGTTTCAGTGCTATTCTCCACAGTAACACACAGTAATCTGAAAGGAATTTATTTTCTGCTGTGATTTACAAACAATGCCTCGACCATATAGTCAACGTTCTTGCTGCAAAACCATATGATCTCACAGGAAAAGGCACCTTCACTTAAAAATGCTAGGGAAAGTCAGGAAGCTGCTGACAGGATTTTTTTTCCTCTGCTGGTAAAGCATGCTTTAACTATTTAAAAAACTACAGTAATGCTCAACAAGACTAAAACCAAAGTTTTCAGTACAAGTTGTGCTCCACCAAGCATACACAGTATAGTATTCATATCCACCCTGTTCTACCCCCAACCTTTACCCTGCATGCAGGGTTCATAACACGTAGCCTACTTTTGTAGGTAGAACATCATATTTTTGTAATAGGGATAGTAAAGTCTGAAACCAACTACAATAACATTTTAGTCACTAAATTGGCTACAAATATACACTATTGTTGTATTATTGTACAATATTGTTGTATACACTACATTACATACTACAACTGTCATATTGACTACAACAATGCCACAACTATTTAACACACAAGCACTCATGCTCCACAAGGCAAGAAAGGAATACACTGCATTTCGAGTGTATGCAAAACACAAAGTAGGCATAACTCGTCTTCTATGAAGAACTTAAACCAGATCACACTCTATACATACACACATGCACTACATGTATGTATATACAGAGAGAATGAACGTTTTTGTGATTTATATAAAGCATTGATAAATTAAATGTTCCATTATACCATATTGAAACCTTATTCAGTATATTTTACCGTTATTTCTCTTATTATACCTAAGCTTAACTCCAAGTAATTTTTTCCAATTTCAGAGAGACTGACCAGAAGGAATCGTCAGGATGATCTAACCTGGTCTCCAATATATCATAGGCCATTACTTTTCAACAGAAAAAGAACTGCTTTGACAGTAATCATTACAAATTGGTTTAGAGCGTATCCAAGGTCATCATAACTTGACTCTGCTAACGCATGGAATTAAAGTTTGTTTCTAGATGGATTATTCCCATTTTCTTGAAGAGAATACTGAATCACTCAAATCTGATTTAAAAAAATTCTTAGCTTTGAGGCACAGACATTCCAAGAGCTAAACAGTAAATTCTCCTTACTTTCTGTTACAGTAAATTTTGAGTTTTTACCCCTTAGAGAATCACATTCTCCTCTCGATTGCCCAAGTGGCTAAGAAAAGGCAGAGAGGGAATTAGAGAACATCAATATCACCACTATCTACTTTAGAATTTTATGTAATTGTGCACAGAATGACCTCAGTAGAGAGAATACTTAAAATACCAGATACAAATACATTGTTATGCAGCTAAAAGGCAGAAGTACAAACGTGAGACATGCTCTATAGGTCCCAACCATAAATAAAATATTGTTCACGTTCTCAGTGTTTCAGCTGCTGATCCTACATAGGCAGGATATGAGCCTGCTGGAAATTATGATTCATCATGCACATCTGCAATAAAAACAAGTTTTACGACATGCTTTCAGCAGTACTGCTTTCATCAGAGAGAAAAAAGGATGCTTAGCTGGTGAGTATATATATTTCAAATGAGAAGTACCATCAACTCTGATTGTAAAACCCTGTGACCAAGATGCGCAACAGTATTCTTCTGGAAAACTATCTGGAGAGCCGAAAGTCAACTCTTGGCTTCTAGATTTTTCATGTTTCAAAGCTTCTGGGTAGAACAAATTTGAGGATTTTTTTGAAAGGTTACCGACATGGTGAGTTTTTGGTATTTCAGCAATTGCATGACTTAATGCAACATTTTTGTCCAAATTAAGAATGAAATTCAGGAATAATTGGCAATGAGGTGAGTGCAGAAAATCACATCATTTGTTTATTCCAGTTGACGTTTTTGAAATGGAAAAAAATAAAAAGTTTGTCTGGAAACGAAAATTCCCATTGAGGCTTAGACTTACGAACCTCGCTCAGAAGTGCCTGCATGTCCTAGAAAAATGGTAAAGAACATGAAGGAAAAGACTGCTCATGCAAAAAGTGTCTAGGAAATGCAATTGCTAAAGGAAGGAGAGTTCTTTTACATTTTAACACTGGAAATAATTTCAACACAGGTGGTTTCCTCTCTGCAACAAAATCTGCATGTAGAGATGACAATACAGCAGATTAGAACGATACAAAACTGAGTATCTCAAGATTATTTTTAAATTTTGCATAAGATACTAGGAAGTTTCTCTAAAAGAAAACACGTTAAATAGTTTCTCGAAAATCTAACTGAAATGTATAATAAATAAAATGCTCAAAAAATGTTAGTAAATTATTTTCAAGTGACCAAAGTCAGTTAAATGTAATCAGAACAATTTAATTTAAACAGAAAAATCTGATAGGCTCATTATTTTTGCTTTACAGAGAACAAAAAGTACAGAAGCCTCAACAAACTAGCTTTGATATTAGAAAAACTGTGACTGGACAGTAGCTAACACAGTTATATTAATATCGTATTAAAGCACTGCTACACCATGAAAAAATTATACTAATCTAAGTGCATCTCAAATTCACATTAATTTTTTTTTTTTTACAATGCAGCAGAAAATTGGAAAAAGTTAAAGAAATGGACAGATATAATTTCACTTAAAAATGCCAGATCGTAAAACATCTTATCAAATTCTTCTTTAATGCTTATCACTGTTTACTTTGTATGAAAGGGGAATTCTGTGGTGTGTAGGAAAAAATGTATCGACTTAATGAATTGCCTAAAGAAAATGTTATCAATAGTCACCTGAAAATTTATTGCTAATTATATGCAATTAAATATTTTAATAATATTTATCAATTAATATGCCCAGAAAAAACATGTACTTCCAAAGTAAAGCAGATTACTTCAAAAACATGCTGTGTTTCAGACCTCATCCAAGGCTTTCTACAGTTTTCTTTCTGTAAAACCATGATAAAATTCAGTTTTTTTTCTTTAAACCTGACTTTTCACTGCAGTTTGCTTGTGTCCTGAGACATTACAAATTCCACTACCAATAAAAGCTAGATTTCTGCCCTTTAACAATGACACTCTGATTAGGTTTTCAACAAAAAAAAATAAAATCTTTCAAGTTTTCCACAATTTAGAAAGCCTTTCAAGGCATTGTTGTATCTACAACGATTATTTTTTGTTTAATTCTAAAGTTATATCTAAGACTAGTCATTACTGCTAACCATTTCATTATGTGCAATACGCCTTCTGAATAAACGTTATTAATTGTACATAATTACTGCAGGCAACCAATCTTACTTTCTGCATATGACCTCTATTCAACTAATAGTTGAACATCTGAAGTCCTAGTTGAATTACCATGTGCTGCCATATCCACCGAGTTCTTCAAAAGAACTTTGTATACATGCTTTATAGCTGTTAAGAGTAATTACTCCTTTTCACTTATTGTTTCACATTTTTGGCCAAATTAGCCTAGCATCAAACATTCAGCTTTCACTCCAGAATAAAGCTGTTCAAGCTTGTTGAATGCAGACCTTCCAAACTTTGTAAGTAAAGCAACCAAACCGTTCCTTAATTTCTTTGGATGAATGAAATAAAAAGCATTCAAGTGTTACTGTAACAATTCTACACCCTTTCTTATTGTCTACTGATGAATTTTGTACAGTTTCAATTTTAGAATATTCTTCAGCATTGCTACCTGAAAGAAATGAAGATCCATACACATTACTTTTTCTTCTGCATTAACTTCCTTGCTTTATTCCTCCTTTTTCTGCTTAGATATACAAATAATAGCTGCTACTTAGAGAACCCTACCTCAGATTGAAGTGTTCCCACCCAAAATACTGCATTTGGTTTCGTCACATACTTAAGAAATCTGAGAACAAAATATTAAGCTGATTACAAAATCTTGCAAAATCAGATCGGAGGACATTTCTTTATAAAATAACAAATATTAACAGAAGCTGAGAAAACCAACTATGTTAGTAAACGTGCTTCAAATACTTGGAATAGGAAGGTCAGGCAATAAATTTAATTTTTAAATGCCCTCTTTTTCTAACACGTAAGCAATGCAATAAAATTAAAAAAAAAAACAAACAACAAAACGAAACAGTGAAATAAGGATCCATGGCAACAGACACTTCACATAGAGGAGTGACATGAAAGAGGACAGGGCAAGCGTTTTCCAAATGTATAGCTTTCACATTACAGTTAAGGATTCTTTTTAACTTCTAATGTAGCCACTATTAGTGAAGTGCAAGATTCAAGAGTCAAAGAATTAAAAAAACCTTTGAAACACCAAAACTCACCACACATCACCACATCAAAAAGACAAAACTCGTTTTTTTTTACTGTCAGTATGTTCATGAGAAAAACCAAAGCGACCTCTGAACAGCTGAAAAAATCCTGCTAATTTTCTTCACCTCACGTCTTCCCCACCGGATAAACGAGGGCATTATCACTGTTTAATACAAGTTTTAATTGAGTACTGTCACTGGTGGGAAGAAAAGTGCAGAACCACTACTTTCCATATCAAACAAAGCAGGTAATTAACAGTTATTCTGGCGCAATCCCTTATCACCAAAATACACAACACTGTTAAGTTCTCTCAATGCCAATGCTTTGCTTCAACAAAGGAAAGCTGATGTTTCAGGGTCACATTCACTCCTTTAATACACAGGCATAAATTTACTGCTCAGTCAGACACCTATAATTACACATAAGAAGAATATAATTCTAATATTCAGACAGGCTTGCATATGAGTGAGATATTTCCCCCTGTAAAGATGATTGCCTTTCATTTTTTGGTTTCAAGTAGCTACAGTTCACTTAGTTTTGATTACTTGGCAATTAGATATGCAAATACAAGAGATCTAAAAAAATGCTTTTTCAAATGTCAGATTGTAAGCAATCAAGCTTATTCTTTTCTCCTGTACACACAAGCTATTCATTAAATAGCTATTGTCTTAAAAACATTCCAACAGATTGCATTTATCAGGGTTTTAGAAGTAAATATGGGAGTGCACATTACCCAGAACATGGATCATCAGGGAATGAAAATGATCTTGCAATTAATTTAATATATACATGATAGTGGTTAACTAAGTTGGAACTAAATGCCATATTCTTTGAGCATTTTTCCTCCTACTGTTATTATCAATATCTAAGCTCACTGTATTTGCAAATTAACAAAAACTCATTGGTTTGTATACTTAATGATACTGAGTTGATAATAAATTTCACAGCTTAAAATGCAGAATTATTGAGTATCAGTAATTTTTTCATTGTATAGTGAAAATATATTCATATAAAGAAAGTCACTATGAAACCACGTGGTTAGTATAACTTTGGCAAGAATAGCCATTTTGACCCCTCTTTTTTTTTTGAGGGCCCACAGATATGTTCTATTAGAAGTGCAGACTCAAAACTTCATGCACCTAGGTCACATATGTGAGCTTGGTTCTTTGTGACACATTTCACGGGGCCCCTAGAAGCAGCCCAAAGTTTCAGAGATCCACTGATCACAGGTTAAAATGGTGGGAAAGGACGTTTGGCAGCACCTCTGAAAGAGCCTGGAAAAGCAAAACTACTGCAATATTTGATGGACTAACCTATAAAATATTGTTACTCACAACTATGGTCTGCCGTTGACAAGTTTGAAAGCTTGCTCTTGCAAAACTCGAAAGAAGTGAGAACAAACTGGATAGTTGTTCAGTTGTTTCTCTACATGATCACAAAACCACCTCCAAGCTAACATAAGGGGAAAAAAGATCCCTAAAAGCAACTCTATGCTTTCAATGACAAAGCTATGAGGAAATATACATTAACACAGGAAGCTGAAAGAGTCCTTTCCTAAGGCTTAGCTTTCAAGCCAGGTAACTAAAGTAAATAAAATGCTTTACTATTTGATTCCACAATTGCCAGCCACCCCTCAAAGTCTCTCTCACATGAACACAGATCCTTTTTCAAGGTCAAGAGAGCAGCAAAAATAACAAGAGATGCTTGATTCAGAGGTCTGTTTGAAAACCTGAAAAAAAAATCAGTTTAACTCTGAAGTCCAGCTGTATGCCCTGAAACGTTCTGGAAACTCAGATTCCAGGAAAAGCTGGAAAGGCTTTTTACAAGAACTGACATTTATGAGCTAACAGATAAATGTGTGTGACAAATCACTTGACATTTTGAGGGTCTTCAAATTTGCTTCATTTTTCTTCCTTTAAATGTTCAACTTGATTTTATCTTTCCCTCCTCTTGCAATAAAGGAGCCTTATTTAACCAGCCAGAAAGGCAAAAACCCAAAAACCCATTGCCTGTTAGAATGCTCTTGTTACCCATGCAGTGTTTATATCCCTTCCGTTGCTTCTTCCCTAAGGGGGAACAACTGCTTAAGCAGCAAATGTAACCGGCATATTTGAACTCCTACCCACAATAAAGAATTATACTGATGAGAGAAGAACCCAAATATTCCCTCCCAATGGTATCCCTGCAAACATTCCTCCATCTATTATGTGGTTCTCCAAGGAAGACACTGGACAAATCCTGTATCTATTACTGTGAAAGGCCAGGATTTGAAAAGCTTACTCAAGATGCCAGATTCTTGCCAGATTCTGTATCTAGCAGGATTGGTGACGTTATCTAATCAAATTTACTATACTTAATAGTTCAATTTGCAAAAACAGCCAATTGAAAGTGAGTTTAATAGGAACACAAGTAACAGGCCAAATATTATTAATTTTAAACTGTTACACTTTACCTGGTAGATTCTTCTACTTTGAATCATAAAACACATATTCAATTAGACTGCAGATAATAGGTCTGAAGCCTGCAGTAACCAAATAAAATCAAATTTCCTTAAGCGAACTGAAACACGTAGTAAGCAGGAAGTGTGTTTTTCTCTTCAAAACATTTCTTTCTTCCTTCAGGTATATAGCGAAGACATGGCAAATTCAAAGTATCTGTTTTTTCTTAGAAATTGAGAATTTGGGTTTAAGGGAACGTTAATTTTACTAACAAATTAACTGTTACAAAAAGGTACATTTTAAGCTAAATTGAACTTATAATTTAAAAGGCTGAGTACTGAAAAATTCCACTAGTCAGGCTGCAAAAAACAATTTTGGCAGTTGCAATACCCTTGTCTCCTCACCATATATTGACCAATTTCAAGATTGGCTTCAGTATTTCGAAGTATATTAATAATTATAAAATTTATCACTTATTGTGATAAATTTCACCACAGCTTATCCCAAGACCTTTTCTGATTAATGCTATTATGAGTCACTGTGAGTTAACAGATTTCAGTTCTACGTCTTTTTGTCAGGCAAAATTTAAGTGAACATTCAATTCCAGTGTTGCCAACTTTAAACATAAATGATTGTTTTAAAGTCATCCCGCATACTGCTTGGTCATTTGATGCTCACTTACTCACTAGATGGAGAGTGAATACAACATATATTATCAACACAAAATAGACTATACTTTTCTCCATAAAAATTCATTCTCTTACATTCCTTTGTCAACTACTAGCTTTTAGTTCTTCAAATTATATATTACAGCCTGTTTTGTCAGTTCAGTGAGATAGTTAAAACAAAATACCACCCAATACCCCCAGCAAATTAAAAATTAAATTCCCTGAATATGTATGGTTGTAAATCTGTGGGACATTTGAAAACAATAGTACTGCATCTTAAGCGGCTCCCAAATAATTCCATCAAGTAGATCAATTAAATCATTCAGTTAATTCAGGTGCATCCAGACAGTCCACTAAATGTGGTTTGGCATTCCAATCCTTAAGCAACGTCTGATTGCCAGGGAAGCATAAATCCTTTCATTACATCTGCAGGACTAAGCATTCCAGTTAACCATTTAGAAAAACATTCCAAACTGTACACAAGCAGTGACAGAGCTGGTATTAATGTGCTAGGGGTTCCATCTTTCAAAAAACTTCTTCTTCCTTACTCAAGACAAGCACACAATTGCTGAAGTAAATAGCAGCTTTCCCACAGAATGGGACCAGGTATTGCCAGCTCTTTTCCTTACACTTCCAAGTACCACCACAGAAGAAACACTAAGGACCAATGAATGAAGGTACATGATCATACTTACTAAGGAAAAAAAAATAGAAAAAAAAAAAGGTAAAAAAAGTTTATCTAGGCCCAAACATCAGAATCTGTCATCCAGAGTTCAAAGATCCTATGGATAGAAAAAGAACCAGCATTTTGACATGGAAAACCATGGGAGCCAGAAGATAAAAAATATCAAGGACTAGAAGACCATGGATTTTGGGAACTGTTCCCAGAGCTCCAGACAAAATACACGTACAATACTCAGACTACATCAAGAAAGGACAGAAGAATAAGAAAGACGATTTTCCAGCTTTTCATTCATAACACTGGGGTCTGATTTTGCTAGCTATAAAGCTGGAAAAAAATTTCGTGAGATAAATTGCTATCAACAGTGTTATAAAACATCCAACAGAAAAATTCAACACACAAAGAAATTACAAAAAAATTTCTAAATAATTAAATAATTCCACACCAGAACATCCAATTCCTTTTTGCCTCCATGAAATGTTATCCTCAATGGAGGATAACCGAACCAAACGTGTGCAATGACACATGGTCAGAATAGTAGTGAAAGACTGGGGAAAAGTAACATCTACACCAGACTTACTAACTACAGAAAAATTTATTATCCTAATTTACAAAGTAAGTATTATATCCAAACATTTAGATTATACGTACTCACTGGCCACATGTCAGATCAAAGCATTCAATTAACTGGCTGTTCTTGGTTTTTGAAGAAAAATTCCTTCCTTTTGTGCGTGGAAAAATCATTGACAGTCACCCCAACTATTATGAAATATTTTTTATTATATTTCTGCTATTGGATTTTTTCTTTCCTTTCAGATGGTCTTCTGCATGTTAAATGATTTTAACTACTAATTCGTTAGTAGCATGAGAAGTCTGTCATTGATTTTCTTATGCCTTGTGTTTTCTTCCTTGATTGAATTATTCAAGTCTCCCAGTTGCAACACTATTTTAACTCCAGTGTTTCTACCATTCACTATCTTCATGCAAATATATGAAGTGTTGCTAGAAGCCAAAACTCAGTTTAGTGCACTTTCACGGTATCTCATTGTCTTTTCAGAGGTATGAGGCACCATGGAAATTAACCTTCCTTTCATTATAGTGATTTATAAAGCCCATGACCATTCAGGAAGGAAAATGAATATAACTTATGAAAGAAGGGAGAATTTTGTAAAAGAGGACCAAAAAAAAAGTTGACCTAGTTCAAAACAAAAGGAAGACAAACATCGAGAGATTCATGATCCCACAAAGACTCAAGAAGAAAAAAATCTCCTAAATACAACTGCTCTGTAAATTATTTTAGATGGCTCCCTGCACTACTGTGCATATTTTCATTCCCCAGAAACATTAGTTCTTTACACAAAAATATCCTCTGTGGTAAATTCATGACATTTTTGTACCAACTAGACACCTCCTCCCTATACTGATTCCAGCCATTCTCATCAACTTTTCTATGCAATTCTATACCATCCAATGAAATCAACCAAGAATTTGATATTCCATTGTTTTTTTACAGCCAGAGTCTTCTTGTTACTTCAGCTGCCAGTTATTCCATCCTGTCAGGCACATGTGAGCTATTGCCTATTCAAATGAACTGTTCTGCAGATTTTACTTTCAACACTCCAGACTGGCCTAATGTTTTCTTCATTTCAGGTGACTAAGGTTAGAGGACAAGATATTGGTTGTCTTGTAGGAATACAGTACTGAACTGATTTATGATTCAAATTACATTCATTACATTGTGAGTTTTAAACACATGGTTTTAAGATATAGTCATAGTACGTACATACTTCAGTGAGTCCTACATTCAAAGCATTCCCCAAAAAGATATGAAAAAGGCTTAAAAAAAAGGCTAATAAAAATGTGCAACTGTCTGTCAATAAATCCCCCTCTGTATCTCAAAAGCGTAAAGACAATAAAATCTTGCTACTATAGCTGGATAAGCTGTAAAGTAATGAGATACTGTCCCACTGCATATCTAGTAACATGAATGAAATTCAAGTAGCTGTGCAGATATCCTTAATACACTGTACTGGCAAAAGGGTAACCAGTGACTAATAATGTCAATTTTAATTCAAATCTAGACAAGACTGAGGCTAACACAGAGCCAGCAGATCTGAGGTAAATGGAAAACTGTACCATCTAAAACAAAGTTTAAATGGCAAACCCCTCATATATTTTAGAAATTACAATTTGTAATTGTTATCATACAGTTGACTTTTCTAAGTTGAAAAAGAATCCAGTCTCTTGCCACAATGAAACACTACAGATTACTTGTATTTATCTGGAAAACAATGAAGTAGCAGAAAGTCAAATATTTCTACCTTCTAGATGTTCAATTAGTAATTTAAGTATTTAGTTTCAGCTATAGTGGTATCTTATTTTGTACTTACTCTTCTGCTCCATGCAAAAGATCCTTCCTATCAGTCACAATAAAATTGCTAAATCTGACCCTAAGGAGCCATATCCAGAAGGTAAACAACAACCTGTATAATGCCCTACAGCAGCCCTCCAAAAAAATGTGGAGAACCAAGAGCTGCCAAAAACTGTCACCTACTCAGGGAACACATAAGCATGCTGCTTTCCCATCTGAATCAACAGGTTCTGCCTCCACTCCTGCATTTAAGTAGAAATCCGAGCAGTTTCACAGCAAACACACTCAAAACACAACCCTGAGCACAAACTATTTCCCGTAAGCAAGTTTAACCTACCACAACATTAATTCTTAAGAAAGTTCAAAAATCACCAGTCATATACCAAACATGGAATAAGGGCAGCCCGATAGGCTGAGGTTATAGCCTAGAAAACTCTAGAATACAGAAGGATTTTAGTGGTGCTGACAAACGAGAATGGTGGTAAATGCTACAAAACCACTGGCTGTCCTGCACAGCACATCATGAAGACAGGGAATTATCACTGAATCGGTCATTTGTGGAATCTCACAAGAATCAACTCCTTCATTTTAGTATTATTAGATAACACACAACACTATTACCCCTGCAAGTGAAGATTAAAGCTTTAAGAAATCATATGACTGTACATAAGAATGCCCATACTCTGCTAAAGCGAAGTCTGACCTAGTTCAGTAACTTGTCCCTCATCTTTTTCTGCTGATTAAGTGTGGGAAAACTTTCAGGCTACAGTACGTTCTCCTTCATTTAAAACTTCCACTTCTTTCACTACTTTGCTAAACAAAGTAAAACGTAGGTAGATGTTTGCAGATGATTTTCTCAATACCTCAAAACAATTCAGTATGAATCGTCCCCCAAGCCTTTCAAAACTTCTATTCAAATGCCAGATACAAACACCTGTGAGCTGTAGCCTAGTCAACTTCTTATAACACAATTGACACTCTCTGTGCTTCCCACCTAACAAAAGCTTAGGAGTAATTTTACAAAAAGACAGCTTCTACCATGGCACAGATTAAGATGAGTAATTACCTTTCAATAGACATAGAAATTTAATTTATAAAATAGAGACTTGTTTATACACAGATGTTCAGGCAATGATTCAAGATTCCCTTGATATATACTTTTTCCACCACACTTTGTGCTATTTTTCTGCAATTTCAAGATAATCTAGATTCTCTTCTCTGTTGATCATGTGTTTTTTTGCTTACAGGGAACTGACAGAAAACCAAATAAAACGGAAGTAGAGTATAATACAAGTTGATTTATACTAGCATGGCTTTGATTGCACCCCTCAGTCTACAGCTTCCAGTATCTTTAAGAAAATACTACTTTAATGCCACTAAGTCAGTTATTCCCATATGTATTTAAACTCAATAACCAGTTAATTATTTACCAATTTAACTGCCCTCAGAACAAAATATAATCAAGTTTTGATGTCGAAGTTAACCGTAGTCAAAGGTTTCAGCTACTTTTCACATTACATAAAAAAACATACGTCTCAACAGTGTCAAAATCTGGTCAAAGCTGCAACTTTGTATTGAGCACATGCAGAAATACATCCAATGTATACTGGATACATTCAGTACATAGTCAACAAAAAGCAAAGCTTTGTATGAAATAAACCTATATAAAAGATGCATTGCATCAGATATGTATCAGTAGTATTTTCTGAAAGACTAATATTGCTTTGCAATAATTCTTAAGGCCCTCAGGCACCTGACTTTTTCTGTCCTTCAAAACAAAATCATTCTAATCTTTAAGAGCGTTTCTCAGACTATTAAGTGAAAAGACTGCTGCAATAAATTACTTCAAATAAGTGTTTGTCAAGTGTTTGTCAAAAGTTATATAAAAATTAAGGAAAACATTCTCTTTTTGTAAAATTCACATTCCCATACATGACTAAGCTAACTGTGCCTACACTACAAACCAAACATTTTTTTACTTAAAGAAAAGATGTATGCAGGTAAAATTTCAAAATAGGATTACAAAACCCCCATAAACAGGCTTAAAAGGAGTCAAGATTTCAGTCAGGAGTAACTAAAAAAATAATGTCTGTTGCCTTCAACATTGCTGCCTTTTGAATTTCCTGAAGCATCATTTCTACTAGTCAGCCTTTAGCATTTAATTATGCAATTCGATCAGTTACTTGTTAAGGGGAATTTTTTTTTTCAGCGATGATTTTTTTTTTCTTTTTTAATACTATTGGCTAATAGTGTAAACTCTTCTCTCTTCAGAGGGTCGCCACTCCCAGACTACCAGAGATATAACTCAAAAGACTTCTGGTTTTTGGGTGAAAAGAGAAAAAGGCCAAGGCCATGCTTCAGCAATTCTCTAATAAATAACAGTAATAATAATAACAACAATAAAACCCAGCTTTACAATTACTACAGTGGTCAAAAACTAAGTATGAAGAAAAACTTCCGATTGTGATGGAACAGTTGGAGAACTCAAACTTAATGCAGACATGTACACTTATGAGAAAGTATGGTTAGAGAAAATGTCACTGTAGAAGATGCTAGAAGCTGACATTAATTGTTCCCAGGGTAATATCTTAAATACTGCATTCTGAATTACTTAAATAATTTTCTATTAAAAGTTTATAACCTGAATGCAGTACATTCAGGAGCATACAATGACTTTTTAATGTATATTCACAGAAGCTGACAGCAATTACAATATAACCATCAGTTTGGCAGTCCCTTATGTAGACAAGTTGCAGCTTTCATGTGCAACAGAAGTTACCAAAGCATGGTCCATGACATTCAACAAGCTGAACTGCTACTACAGACTGCCTCAGTCAGCAAGTTTCCAGTAAGTAGCAGTCAATTAATTTTAACAAACAGTAAGTTTAATGATGAATATTGCCAAGGGATTCTGATAGTTATAGTTCTAAATGTAAAAGTAAGCATCTGATCTCCAGAAACCCCACTGGCATTATCAGAAAGATTTATTTATTTATTTATTAATAAAAGGACAGTAATTTTAGTCACATATTACGTGTATAGATTTGATTTTCACTTTCACATGCTGATGTCCCCTATCATATTTTTTTCTTTTATACCTAACAGTACTGACAAATACTCATAACCCCACCTCTGCAACCAGTTACAGAATTTTTTTAAATTGCCATTAAAAACTGTGGCCATGATTTCTCAACACAGATATATGATACTGTCAAACAGCAGCAGCATGCTTGTGTGGAGATGCAAATTTTAGAGGCAAATTTTAAGAGGAAACAGGAGGCTTGAGTTGTGCAATTTATTCCCAGAAGACAAGAATCATGATGGCTAGGTCAACATGTCATTCTGAAACACAGAACAACTTTACCATTTGCTACCATATGTTAAATATATTTCATTTCAACATATGTGTCAGCACCATAGCTTTATTACTTGTTAGTATAGTACTTTTCACAGAATATAAAAGTAACAAGATGAATTACAAAACTACATATTAATGTTCCTCACTTTATAAGCTAAACTGAATGTTTGTTAAGACTTTCCATTGGAAATCAAATTGCATCTGATGGTATTTGTAAAATATTACAAATATATAACACTTCAACCCTATACAGCATGCACATTCTATACAGCCTCTCTCTTTGAAATAATCAACTGTAAGAAATTTATTCTGTGTATCATAAAATGCTTCCTCATGAAGTAAAAATGAATGATGCCCTCTCCTCACACACTATTCTAGATTCTTGACTAAAAGTAGAAGGAAACATGAAAAAAAAAAAAATGTAGTTGACGAATATTGCCACAAGCCAACAGCCGAACACTGTAAGGCTGCATACCCCTCTAAGTGACATAATGGCAATGTGTTCAAGAGCACACAGCTGAATCCTTATGGGTGTGTCAATGTCTGTTTTATAGAATTCATGTAAGACAAGGGAGATGACAAAAAACAATGTCTTGCTTATCCATCATTGGACAGTCTTCCATTTTATTAAGCAGTATTCTTTGATTAGTGTGAGAATTGCTAGATTTTCCCATTACCTAATGAGACATGCATTCAGACTAAGCAAAAATGCCTTGGTCTTAATAAAGTTATACATTCATTAGTTTTTGATGAATGCTTGCAACCCCCCACCCTTTCGCAATAATCTCTTTCAAGTACCTCCAGGCTCTAAACACAATATCCTCAGTATTTAAGGTTTTGATTTTAAATTTGTCTAAAGCTGCCTAGAGAGATGTTTGATTATCAGCTGAGCCTCAGATACAAATGATCTGATCATTTCCCTTGCTTTCTAGGGGAAATCTGTCAGCAGGTTTCAAGATTTGATGCTAGTTCAAGTGATTTGGCCATGTGACAAAGACTTCTAATTCATTACTTCTGTTTATAGGCTCACACAGGAGAGTAAAATTTTCCACAGCAAATCCAGATGTTTTATTTTTCAGTATGTCAGTTTTTGTATTTTCTTTTGGATTCTGCAACCAACCAAGGTAGGAAGAGAATAGTAGATGAACAGTTTACTCTAGGAGAGGGTATTTATATTTAGTACCTTGTAGCTGTCACATAACAGATTGACACAGATTTAGTAATTAGTTCCTTCCCACATCCAGAAAGTTTTCTTTTATCACTAGCACCAGGGAATCCAGTTTGCAGATATGAAATATACTTACAAAATACACATACAAATTAACATGCATTCCTTATCTCCTTCAAATTTCAAAGCAATTCAGTCAAAAACTGTAAGAATCTTGAATACTCAATTTTCTAAATAACATTGACCCTAGATGAAAGGAAAAGGTTTTAAAAAACAATTAGCAAAATCTAATATACCATGAGACAATACTATTACTTTTGTATTTTACACTTTAAAGTGAACTGTCATTTTGAAGTAGAACCTGCAAAGAGAGAAGCTCCTTGAGAAAATAAAAGGTGGTTATCATTAAAAGGCACTGACTGCCAAGGAAGTTGGTCATCTTGCACTACAAGACTAAGGAGTTCATCTGTAAATATTAATTCACCAGTAGGCAAAAGCCAACAGCAAGAAGTGTACTAGGTCCCCAAACTGATAAATGTCACCCATTCTTACTTTAGTCTGTTTGTGATCATCATGTCTTGAATACAGCTTCCAAAACTTTATTTTTAGAAGAAACATCTTATTGAGATGCATCACAAACTGCATCATAATCAGTGACTATGAAATTCTTCCTACTGCAGCAACAATGGTACAGCAACAAAAAGTCCGGTCTGAAAAAGATAAAACTACTGACTACTACCAATCACCTCAGGAAAGCAGAAGAGCTATAGAAAGATCAGGAACAGATGTCCTGAAAATAGGTTTTATCAAGAAAATTCAATTGGCTTACAATCTATATTAAACTATTTGGTATTCAAATATATTATGTTATTATATCATTCAAATATATTAAACAATTTAACATTCAACACTAACTGCAGTATTATCACCTCGTGAAATCATCAATGGTCAAGTAGTCTGTACTTGTACAAGTACTCCAAAAATATCAGACAACTTAGAAGAGGTAATGGACATTAAAGCACTGATTGGATCAGTTTTTTAATGGCTTTCAATGTGTACAAAGTTCTAGCTGATCTGCCATACAGATCTTGTCCGTTTCTCACTGAACCTCAAAAAACCCCTGTTGACTCATATTCAGAAGGTTTCAGCTTTCTAAGCTTTTTCTCAGGGACAAAACTCCAGTAACTCACACTGCCTGTTTTTCTATTTTTTTTTATAGAAAAGAAAAACAAACAAACAAAAATAATATTAAAAAAACCCCAAACCCAACAAACCACCAAACAAAACAAAAAAAAAAGCCAAACCAAAAAAAAACCTCATCCAAACAATGTGGAGGGAATGGGGGAAATCAGTCCAAAAATACCACTTCTCAAGACAGCAAACCTGCTCAAGCTATCTAGACAGACGCATCCTCACAGGAGGGGACATGTTCTGAAGCAGTGGTGGGAGGTTGTGGGAACCAAACATAACAGTCATCTGGACATGGTCCTAGGCAAAACTGGTTTAGGTGACCCTGCCTGACGCAGGGTGTTGGACAAGAGAACCTCCAGAGGTGCCTTCTAACCTCGACCATCCTGTGATTCTGTAACAGACATTTCACAGACTCCAAGACCTACATGAATGTTGAACAGAGAGGTCAGAAGACATGGTGGTGACCAACAACACTGCATAGATTGTACTTATCCTAGTTGGCAGCTGAGTGTAACAAAGGACATGGTGCATGCACATACACTACACTGGCTGGTGATGTGCAAGTAGCCACCATGCTGATAGCACAGAAACAGAACATCCATGGTAGCCGGACTTATCTTCAGTGGGACCGAATACAAAAAGCACTCAGAGGATGAAAGCTGTACAGCTCTAACAAAAATGCACTGTTAGTCACACTCTGGAAAATGGCCATCATACCTGATGTGGATGCAATTCACTGGGCCACTTTGGTTTCTGTTCAGGCTAGCATGACCAAGAATGACAGGGAAGAAATTGGAGGGNTGACAGGTGAGTCAAGGAACACAGTAATTGCCAGAAATTTGAAGTAATCTTTACTCTTATAAGTGCTTTCTATGAAAGCATCTAAGCATCTGCAAATGAAACATTTACAGGGGTCTCTTCAGAGAAAAATTTGGCCTCAGATGCAGCTGTTTTCTTTCTTTTTACACTAATGTAGCTGGTTTGCAGGTATAGCTATTGCCAACACAACTAACTATGCTTTCTTACACAGCAAAGCCAACTTGCCAAACTTTTAAGGATGCATCATCATCACTGTTAGTGACTACCTTAAATACACAATACGTTCACTACTAACAGCAAGGCATTATTTCTGGACCATTAAGCTTTGGGCCTCAATCTATACTTACAAGCTTTCTGAAGAATGGATGCCTAAATGTTTTATCTAATATCTATGAACATAAATGAACCAGAACTAACATTTTTTCCTTCAGAAAAAGTTACATAACCTAAGTCCTGATGAACTATTCTGACCTAGAATTGCCATTCCTAAAACAATGAAGAAGCGGCAATTCTGCCCCTAAATGAATATAAGAATTGTATTATTGATAAAAATACAATGCCTTTTAAAAAGGGAGGCAGTACTTGCAGTAAATCTCCTGCCCCAGTATATATATTTAAAAAACAAACAAATAACAACAATATGATAGAATATGTAATGATTTAGCTACTATTAATACTCACAAATAAAGCTATTTAATTAAGAGTGTATATTTGCAACCATACACTTCACTTCAAAATATAGTATCTACACCCACACAATTTGGTATGTTGGGTGAAGCATGCTGAAATCTTAATACTCTGAAATTGTAATGCCTCCTACCATCCCCCAGCTATAAGAAATCTGCATTTCAAAATCCTGTACAAAAATATCAACTCTGCAAGTTCTATTTACTCATTTACAGTTTAAAACCCCCTAACAGCAGAACTTGTTTATATGTTCAATGTACCCCCCAGCCAAGAGTTAGAAGGAATTCAGGACATTAACTATAATGGTTTTTAATAATAAATCTTCATAAATTAAGTATTTAAGAAAATATCACCTTATTTAAGAAAATATCACCCTTATTAAGAAAATATCACCCACTTCTACAGAACCTAGACAACCAAATTCTAGGTTAGAATAGCTCTTTGCTCAAAAGCAGACAATCCAAAAATAGCTATAGGTAGAATAAGAGAAAGGGTGGTGACAGTATTACAGCAGATTATGAAAACAAGAGGCATCAAATGAAGTTTGAAAGCGGCAGAGTCATAAACTCTGGGAAGTCTGAGATTTTTAACTGGGTAGACATTAGCTTTCTATTTTAATTGTTATGTGCTACATATGCATCAATAGAGTGTATTATGTGGCTGATCAGATAGGGAAAAGAGGGGATTTTCTAAAGAAAGAACTAAAAGAAATAATACTTATGGGAACAAAGAGGAAGAGAGTACCGTTAAGTGCACATTTCAAAACTGCAGCAGAGATGCTGGTGCAACTTCAGCAGTAGCAACCAGAGGTGGAGGGAAATTGCTAGAAAATAAACCTGCAAAAATAAATTACTTTCAGGAGCTAGCACCAGAGCACCTTGACATTCAAGATGGCTCTATCCTGATAAGTGCAGTTTCCCTACTTATATGGGCAGAGCATGTGTATTACAGGACAGGGCAAGGAACAGCCCTAACCACATTGCAACTCCACCTGAACACAGAACAAATCCAGAAACACAGTGCTCCTTGGTTCACTGGGACAGAATTCACTGCCAGAACACTTAAAACATTTTTTCCAATCCATACTACTTGCACTAATCACTGCTTTGGTATTTCAGTCCAAGAACATCTTACATGTTAACAGCTCTTCCTTAGAAAAATACATTTAACTTCAATTTTTACCTCTACCTTGTGAAACACGACACAATTAGAAGTTAGTTATTACTGAAGAATACTTCATAAGTGCTAATTAGAATCCCACTTGCATAATTGTGGAGCATGCACATTTAACTTCTTTAGGGTAGGCTGTTTAATTTCCTAAGACTGTAAGAAACAATAGACAACGAAAAAGCATACAGTAAGAACACAACAAATAAAAGATACAAGCTTACTCTCTCCGTTAGGAAATAAAACTGCATTTGAAACTACACTACCTTTCAAGAGCTTACCTTCTTTTTGTCCCTCATTGAGCCCTTCCCTCGGACCATTATCTTGCATCCTGTTTCTGCCTCAAGCTGTTTAGCTGTTAGTCCTCTGGGCCCAAGGATTCTTCCAACAAAGTTAAACTGGGGGAAAAGAAAAAGCAACAAAAATATTATTTCTATAAAAGCAATAAAACAAAATTAATTTAAAATTTAACAAAGTTTATTTCTGTCTCTAAGACAAGTGTTTATCAGTTTAAGAACACTACACTAAATACCCAAGATTAAAGAATGAGGTAAGTACTATTTTCATACATTAGATACCTATGTGACCCCTACTTTGGGGGATACAGGTTTCAGGTGAAAATAGGTTTTTTAATTTAACATCTGCTAAGGACACTGATAGTCTTACTTTTCTCCTCATTAAGTTGTATGAGCTCTTACAGAAACTTACCAACCACCCTCCCTCACCACTAATGTGATGAGATGTGCTCATTAGTAGGTCAGCAATCTGCATCACATCACAGAAACACAGGTTCTGGTTGCATGACCAGACATGCACACAACTTGCATGTGGCAGGACTGATCAGGTGCCAGGTGTAGGTCCAGTCCTGTAACAGCACAGGGACTTCAGGAAAAACGCCTGGGCCCACTGTTCATTTGCTCCCCGCCTACAGGTAAGGACCCTGCAGAAAACCTCCTTTTTCACCCTTCTGTGCTGTCCTGGTGGGCTCGATCTGGACAGCATGCTGCTGGCTGGCCACCTACAACTACACAAACTCTTCTTTATCTACCCGTGACATAGCTTTTCCTCCAGAAAAAAACCAAATTTGCTCATTATGCATTCACTTTGGTTTCAAGGACAACATTTCTAGAAAACACTGTATTTGCCATATGTATATAATGTGTGTGTGTAAATATATGTATATACAGACACGTGACAAAAGCACATAATTTTTTTTAAGTTGTACCCTTTACTCAGTTGTGCATACGAATAGAGCAAGTATTTCATGGTTAGTTGGCTAACTTTAATATCAGCAGACAACCCCCTGCCTATGCTTAACACAGTAATACCACCATTTAGCCATATACAACATTATTTCTTAGTTATTTTCCAGGGTTTTTTACCTTTCATTATTTTCAATCACACATTCTGGAAATTATGACATATATAAAAACAGCACTAAGTGAAGGTAGCATTAAAAACATATAGCAGTACTCTGTGACAACTACAGAGCAAAGATGAAGCACCAGACTCAAAGGATCCATAAACCTAGAAATTTCAGACAAAGTTAAATTCAAGGAAGATATTAAGAGAACAGAAACTCTGCAGGTAAGGACAGAAGTCAAGGTATTTTAGATCCTGATAAACAAAGCTATTCAATGGAATTATGACAAAGTTGTTGGCTTTCACTTCCTGTGAAAAAAGTTCAACAACAAAAAATTAAATCATGTTTCACAACAGCTTAACTGTTCATAGGGAAGATACACTCCCAAAATTATTTAGTATTCCAAGCTCAAAAAACAAAGACGTACTATGAAGCCTGAATCAACTGTTGGGGGAAAAAAAAAAAAAGATTAAAGGCACCTGTGAACACATACACAAACCATGAATCATAGCAAATTAAGGAAGATTCACTAAGACTGGATAAAGCAATGAACCAGTTGCAAGTGATAAAGTTCAGCCTTAAAATATTATAAAAATCCTATGTTTGTAATACATTGCATGTTTAATACTAAAATCATACCACTATCTTACATAAACACCATCTTGCCTTTCTTAACAACCACACTTCCTGTACACTAAATCTTTAGGTATCTATTCCATTCCACTTGTAAAGCTAAAATAATACTGCAAGCCTGACTTTAAAACACTCTTCTAACCACTACACAAGGTGACTATCATTACATTCTCAACCTCCCAAGAAAAACAGCAGCCTCTAATATTTTATTAACTTGGATCGTGATTAAAAGAATAATCAAATTCTAAGACGATAACTTGGATAAAAAATTTAACTAGAACATTTTATGATACAAAGTAAAAAAGCAGGAATATGTATTACTCTCAAGCTCGCAACTATGTCCATGTTGTCTGGACATTATTTAGAATTGTGGCTTCTAGTTGAGAAATTGCTGACTTAGGCTGCAACGCATTCTGTTAAATATTAAGCCAGTTTCTTTTCCAGCTGGTCCCAGAATACTCTGTTTATAAAGAGTCTTCATACATTGTTCCAAGGTAGCTCAAGTCGCTGTCTTTTCTTTCCAAACTGTATGTACTAGCACCTTGAACCTTTTTGGATAGGTATGACCCTTCTTGTTACCTCCAATTTGTTCATTTCTTAAAGCAGGATGCCAGGACCAGGCAATACTTCAGCTGAGACCTCAGCAAGGTTAAGTTACTCAAAACAATTATATCTTAACAAACCACATTCCTGTTAACACATCCCAGCTTATTTTTTCCCTCTCCCAAAAATCTAGTTCTTATCTTTGGTTCAGCATTTGTTGACCCCTGATACACTTCTCCGTTATCTCTGCCTTGACAGCTTTCCCGCTTTGTATTCATATGCAACTTCTATGCCCCCCTACAACAACATATTGATCTACATTTATGTAATGAATTCCACATTGGTGACTTCAGGCACATTAATTTCAAGATAGTTTTGAATTTTAATTTCATATTTAAAAGCATTTGGTACAACCTAATTTTTTTCTAAGTATGCTTTCTATTCCACCAATGAAGTTATTCTTGAATGTATTTGAGATCCAAGCTGAAGGAGAACTCTGCAGGTCCCCACCTGAGGTGAAGTCTTAATTGAGTTATCAGTAATCAATTACCATACTTTAAGAAAATTATTGCTTTAGCAAACAATTCCCAAGTTTTTGAACCAATGGGTAACTGCCAGTATTCAGTTCCTCAGACTACTGTCTTAAAGTCCTAGCCTAGAACTGCATAGGAAAAAACCAATTCTGTCTTTCTTGTGAAGAGATTAGAGTTAGAGAGAGCAGTGGCCAGCAGACCACAACTCAGGAACACAGTGTGAACTAAGTCTTCTAGTTGCACAGTCTCAGAAGTTTTATCAGAATCCAGTTGTATCAGCAGATACTGCTTCTCTTACCTGCCAGGCCAGCTAGATTATCCGACAATTATCAGAACAAGATCAATCTGACAAAATCAAAAGACCATTTTTATCACATTTAACTCAAGATTTCTCATGCTTTTTGCCCCATACTTTCTCACTCAATTGTACTCCTCTTCATTGCCTGCAAATAGCACACCTGTGTTCAGGAATACTGTTTGTTCTAACATTTGTACAGAGTTTTTCTCACTCTGCACTTGTCTATTACTCTAGGATTCACCTTATCCCCAGTGAATTGCTCAAAAATAAACAGCAGTGGTTCACAAACTAATGTGACTTATTTGAGACTGCATTACTCTGAATATACCCAACCTCACACACTAGAATCAGAGAACATGTTAAAATTAAGCAGAAGTGACCCATGCTAAAATCAACTGCTTCTACATCAACAACACAGGAAAAACAACCAAATTGTTCATTTTCCTTCATCAAATTAGATTCTCCTTCCTCCACAATTAATGTATCTCTATAGTCAAGATATTTCACATGTCTAACATTTTCACTCGTGGTATTTCACAATTCTTTCCCTGTTTTTTTTTAGGAGTTTTATTTTTGTGTTTTCAAGTCTTCCTATACAAACTCAAAATTAGAACTCAAGAAACAACCTCTAGAAGAATGTGTTCGTGACATGCATGAACACAAAAGTATTCCATGCACCACCTAGAATCCTTCTCATTTTAGGAACAATGGGGGGAACAGTTAGTACAACACTAATAATATTCATAAAAAAGCAAAGAATACAGACTATCCAGTGGAGCTCAGGTGCTGAAGTTTTTGTTGCTGAAATTCCAACCACTTACACCATGTTGCTCTCCCTCTCTGTTTCTTTGTATCGTCAGTCCCATTCCCTCAGTCCGCTAACCTTACAAGCTCGAAGTTTCCAGCATGTACAAAATACATACCAGCAAGGTCCTGTAGCAAGACATTTGTTGCTGTTCTTTGAGAAGATGCTCAAAATACTCAAGAGACAAACAGCATATGTTGGAAGACTCTGTACACGAGGATCTTTTCTAATGAAGGTATTTAAGCAGAAACAAACGTATTAGGAAAAAAGCTTCTCTAAATGCTAGCAGATACTCTGGAGTATTAATGATCACTCCACAGGAACTGAGGCAACCAAGAGCTGAAATTTACTGATAAAAACAGCTTGAATTCCCACTGCATAGAACAACTATTTCCCAAGCAGACCAGGTGCTTTTACAGTCCTTCTATGCCTCATTAGCCCCTACACCAACAAAATAGTAAAGGAAAATAATAACGAACTATGCTAAAGACTCAAAGCTGCTGAATAACAAGAGGTTGCAAAGAAGCGTGTCTGATTTTACAGTGTATGGGAAATGCAACGTTTAAGTAACTTTCCATGCAAGTTAAAATCTGAGGAACTTGGGGAGACCAGTAGTACAAAGTTTCATACTATTATTGTGCCTTTTGTATTTTGCATTTTCCTTTGAAACCTGAAAGTAATTTATGACAAGATCTAATTTATCTGATGAAAAAGAATTTATTTCGTTCATCACTGAGAAAAATTTGAAAAAATCTGATTTGATTAAAATATCCAAATCTAGCAAGAAAGATCATAAACACATATACTTGGTTCAACAATTATTTTGCTCAATTAAAAACTACTTTATTCTACCATCTTATTAGCAAGTATTCTAATGATTTATTGTACATTGAATTTACAGATCTAGTTACTTATCACTGGAAAAAAAGCCAAAACGATCTATTCACAAAATCTATTTCAACTTAAGGAAATCATGAAAAGTCTTAGGAAACTTATATGTTCCTCAGATACAAAGCATATTAGATTACAAATGTTTTATACACACAGCCTAAATGTTATTTTAAGGAAAATCCCAGGAAAACCTCAGTAGTTCCTCATTATACTAAAACCAAAAGACACTCTATGCTTCACGGTGAGTTTAACTAAGAATACTTAAGACATAATAACATTATTTAAATTCAGCAAAATTTCTAAACACACAAAAAAGAGCCCTATCTATACCAATGATCCTCAACAAATGCTTTGCAATATATATTTGTAGTAATCTGGCAATTCCTTAAAAAAACCCGCTGTAATTACTAGAACTGAGTACCTGTAACCATAAATGTCCACTCTTGATATTATTTAATTCTTAATTGCCTGTAAAAATCAGCTCCAGTGTAGTTATGCCATGCATGAAAACATGTTCTCCAGTTTGAGACTATCCTTACATATCACGAATTACTCTTTTTTTTTAAACTGTAACAGAACACACAAACTTCAGACTTCTGTGTCAGTTAGAAAGCAATTTAGCCCTTCCCTTATTCATAATTTTTCCACGTACTGTATTTTATCTGACAGCTCAGTTAAGTATTAGACTTAACTCTGACAGCCATAAGTGGATTTTTATGAAGACAGAAAACTGTACCTTATACACATATGAGTACCTTCCCACATCCAAATCAGCTTAGATTGTATAGTAAAACATTAAACAAACCAAAGCATTCAAAAAATGTGTTTCAAAATGTCCTGGTGTTTTAATTTGCTTTTTAAAGACATGGAGAGCAGCATTTCCTGCTCGCTTCATTTTCATATGCTTTCCCCCACCAAATAAAATGCAGCTGAAGACCAATACTCTGCATGGTCTAGTGGTTAAGATATGTCAAGGTTAAGAAGTAACTGCAAACTGGATGTTATAATGGAGAACATCTGGTAACTTTATCTTAAGCAGCAATGCTGACAGTCAGTTTAGCCATTGTGAAGGGAACCCCTATGTCTTCAGATCCTAATAGTTCTATTCCAAGACCATTTGAGAGATAACAGGCTAGAGTGCTAACTGTGGAAACGAAGTAATGAAGAGATACAAAGGAACTGCAGTAAGAAGAGAAAGGCATTCAAAAGAAAGTGCGATGAATGTGTATGACAATCATGACATTTGTTACATATGAGTACTCTTCATGAGCCAGATTAACATTACTCCTAAGTATTGATAAATTTCTTAAAGTTATAATTAAATTTGAGTACTTATTTTCATGCATGGTTTTGATGAAGAAAAGCAGTTAATGTATTTAATTGTAACACACTTATATGCAAATTTAAATGGGACATACTATTGTAGAAGATATAAAATAGCACTATGCTGAGAAAACATGTTACAAATACTCAGAAGGCGAGGCTCTGAATCCAACAAAAGCTTGTCATGACCCACCAAAATCAGCAAATTTGTGGGGTTTTTTTTATTGTTTTCTTTTTAAAGGAAAATTGTTTTATGATACAGGTAATACAGTCATTTTTCCATAAAATATTTCTGTATTTATTAGAAATAGCTTGAATCGCTTTAAGCAGAGTTTTAGATAATCACAAAAAAAATCAGATATATACGGCCAATTAAATTTTTTGAAAGCCTGTAACTTGAAACAAGAATTAAACCACTTGAGGCACTAGAAAACAAAATATAGCATATTAAACCTTAAGAAGGTAAGATCATATACTTTCAGATAGGTAGATTAGTGTTTAATCACAGAATCACAGAATCTAAGGGGTTGGAAGGGACCTCGAAAGATCATCTAGTCCACCCCCCCTGCCAGAGCAGGGTCACCTAGAGTACATCACGCAGGAACGCACCCAGGCGGGTTTTGAATNGTTTTTCCTGATATTCACATGGAACCTCCTATGCTCCAGTTTAAAACCATTGCCCCTTGTCCTATCATTAGTCATTACTGACAAAAGCTTGGCTCCATCATCCTGACACTCACCCTTTACATATTTGTAAACATGGATGAGGTCACCCCTCAGCCTCCTTTTCTCCAAGCTAAAGAGACCCAGCTCCCTCAGCCTCTCCTCATAAGGGAGATGTTCCACTCCCTTAATCATCTTAGCGGCTCTGCGCTGGACTCTCTCAAGCAGTTCCATGTCCTTCTTGAACTGTGGGGCCCAGAACTGGACACAATACTCCAGGTGTGGCCTCACCAAGGCAGAATAGAGGGGGAGGAGAACCTCTCTTGACCTACTAACCACCCCCTTTCTAATGCACCCCAGGATGCCATTTGCCTTCTTGGCCACAAGGGCACATTGTTGGCTCATGGTCATTTTCCTTAATAAAGGAAACAAAACTTGTAGCATAACATTATAGTTAGCGTTGACACTACTTTCTCAAAAATTTCATCTGAAACATTTTATAGGAGAATTAAATGGGCAATTTACCCTACCTTACACTGAATATGCTTTCTAGCAGCAACATTTCCCAATATTTATTCAATTAATGTATCATGCCCAAATATCCATTTTCAAAATTATTTTGTCACAAGTTTGGCGGGTTTGGGTTTTTTTCTTACACAAGAGCAGCTGTAGTGATGTGTCTGTGTGTGTGGGTGTATATATGTACACCAACATATATGTAGACATACTTTTAAGAGAACATGTACGCTTAAATTATTTATTTTCTTTACTCAAAACGACCATGAATGAATTTGCCACCAACAGTAAGATAACAGCAGGAATTTAATAAAGGCATAGCCTTTCCATTCACATTTACAGTCACCTCCACTTTTTCAGTCAAAATACTGTCTGGAAATACTTCAAGATATTGCCACTATCTCACCCAGTACAGAAGATGATACCACTAGATTTTTGATAGGTGGTGATTAAGGAAATAGAAAGGGGTTTTTTTCCCTGAACAGAAAACCTCAGATATATTTCATGCCTTATTAAGCATTTCCAGTGGTTCAACACAACACCCATCACAACAGAAAACAGCTACACAGCTTTTGTTGAAGAGCAGCAATAGCAAGAACTACTACCAAATAAAAGTAAGTGCATCATGTACACAGCTTACTCAGTGACCACACCACAGATTAACTGAAAACAAAGAATGAAAAGTTTACACATGCAGCTAGTTGTACATATTTAAGAAATCAAGCAGGAAAAGTATGTTTCAGGAATAAAATAATTTTGAAACTGCATGCATTAGCATGTATTTTGAGGATTAAATATGCTCCAGTTGAAATTGGCAAGAGTTTTGCATAGTTAAGAAAAACAGACTATCTGATGAGATTTTACAGGGAGAAGAGGCTGACAAAGCAGATGGTATTATCATTGTCAGTACAGTGAACACGGACAATAGTAACCACATATAGAAGTTATTTTTTTACCTACAAACTAACTTTAGGTAGTTGTTAAGACTGCTAGTGACAATAGTGAAGTTGTTCCCTGAAGTCTCTTCCAAAAACACCTACTAGTAATAAAAGCTAGGCTGCAGACAACACTGGCTGAGAAACATTCCCTCCATCCCTTAATACGGCATGTTTTCTAAGCAAAATAACCAAGTAAATGCCAAAGTACATATGTAGTGAATACCAACACGACACGTATAATCTGCTTATGTCAAATATATCCACTTATATTTGCTGGGTGTATCTGACATACGCCATTCTAATACTATAATCAAAGCTAAATGAGAACTATTGAAGCATTTAAGTGATGACGGTAAGTCGTAAATTAGAAATGCTGTGCTTCAAGAAACTTATGCATGAGTTACCATGAAATAATCTCTTCATCACTTAAACACAAAAATAAAACCATCAAGGTACTGGAGAACGAAATACAGACCATCAACCCTCAAAAAGTCGGGATCTGACATATTTGCAGTTAGGAACTTTTGTGCAGGATAAACAAAAGTAAAACCTCTTGCACACCATTTGAAATATCTTTGAGATAGCTTCAAGTGGGAGAAATTTAAACCCCGACATCTAATAAAAGGGTCATTACAGCTAAAAATATTTGAAGTAGTCTAAATTCTCTAAAATTTGAGTTGTTACAAATAAAACAGCAAAATCTGATGAAAAAAGGAGATAATGAAAAGATTTTTCTTTTTCTTAGTTTAGTAAATCGCCAAGAATAATTTTCAGTGCATATTTAATTCACTAAGACTGGCTTCATCTTTATTTAGTTCATTGTATACTTTTTAAACACAGATTATGGTTTGTGTTTTGTCGTTTGTTATTTTTGTCCCTAATTCAGTTACCATAATCATTTTTCAACATGAAAGCCATAGAGTAACTCATCTTGTTACAGGCAAGAACTGATGGTTGTTGTGGGAGTAAGACAGGCTTAGTCTAGTTCAAAAACTTTTGCAAGTATAATATTAATGCAAAAATAAAGAATATTAACATAATCGTAATATATTACTAAATTATATAGTATTTTTGCAACAGCAGAAGTTAACATTCAGTGGCTTGAAGTCTCTGATACATCATACAAAAATAACAGCATCCAGAGGAGTATGAAAACAACACACTAGTGCAGAGGATTTGCATATTACACATCTTGGAGGTTACAATGAAAAACCCAGCTACTATCAAAGAGTAAATGGGTTCTCTCCATACAAATACCTACATCTATTACTCTTTCCCAGATCTACATTTAACCTAGGTATTACATAATGCAGTTATTGTAGCAGCAATTTTTGTAGCATTTTAAGTTCCTTTAAATTAATTATTTTTAAATTTTTTTTAAGCACAGCTTCTTAAGTAAATTGCAACAGTATAGATTCCATGTGATCTTCAGAAAGGAGAAAGATCTCCAGAAAGTTTCCCAAGCTCACTAGTGTGCACTACTTGGAGAACGTGAGAAAACCATAAACCTCATTTCTAAGTGCTGGGGTATTTATGTTGCACAGCATGTATGAGTCAGTTCTGTTCCATGCTCTTTAACCTCTAACCCACCTCATCTAGAAAGCTAATAGTATGGCATCAGTACAATACAGACAATGAATAGTTAGCATTAATGTTCAGACTTAAAATCAACAAGCAGGTGCTGCAAGCCAGCTGGCTGACCAACTCTAAGCATAATACTTAACATTTGTTGGCTAGTTACCAAACAGACCTTGCCTGTATAGAGACTGCATACAGTTTTTTAAGAAGAAATGTTGATACCTATGAAATGTTCATATTTATGTTTTCCAGGAAAGCTTTAATAATAAACCAGTATAGAATCCATAACGAACAATAACACCTTGTTCTCCCTGTGAGATTCAGAATTGCAGTCTTGCCTCCTGGACATCAGCAATGTATGCTTTCATAATTTCAAGGATGGACTACCATAATAAACAGTTTGGTCTATGTTAAAAATTGCTCCCTTATTACTGTTTCTTACTAGTGAAGTTCTCTGAGTAACATTAAAACAGGTGGTACAATAAACAAGAACTTTCAGAAATTTTTCATACTAAAAATCAGGAATTTTTTTTTATCTAGATTTTTTCTTTTCCACTTAAAAGTAATTTTATTCATTACAAGAATCACATGTATTACATTTTTCAAAATAAAAATTTACATACCAAAGTAAACTATAAAGTTCTCTTCATTAGCACCTATATTCTGGCAACATACCATTATTTAACAAATTAAAAACTACTGCTTAAATTGTGTTCTGAGATATGTCAAAAAAGAGCACACCATGTAATTTCAGATAGAAAACTGAGGTTGTTTTAAATTGGGTGATAAATTTTAATAAATATATTGCTTGCTACAATAAAATAATTTTTGTAATGAAGCAGTACTGTACAGTTAAAATTCCAAAACAGCACAGGAAAATAACCATCTTAAAATAAAAATATCAAGTTATTCCATTTAAAGACACCAGAATTCTGCAAGGCTAGTTTTATTGCTAAAGCTGACTTGCCAACCACCAGATTATTTACATTCGTTTCTGACTGAGCAGAAAATATCAGCCACTGATGATCGTTCAGAAAGCTTGAAATCTTTTTCTGATCACTGCTGCTATAAACTAGACAAACCAGATTATCCATGTGATATCAATAAAACACAGTTTTTATTCAGCAAACTGCATCCTAATGCTTAACAAGTGCCTTTTTTAAAAAAAAAGGCGAAAAAGAAAATGCATGTAGAAGTATAGCTGGGATTGAGAATTAATTACTAAATCCTTTAAATCCACATTATTCACCTCTAATAACCTCTGTGCTGAAGCCTTTGAGAGCTTGTTTAACTGGCAAACAGCTTTACAAACCCCATGCAAATACAAAGGACCAGATCTATAAGAAAGGAAGAGGAAAAAAAAAAAAATCAGCCTAGCTTTCCAGGTTATTTTAATAATGGTAATACAGTTCTCTTTATTAAAGGAAAAAGAAATGCCAGAGCAGATTTTAAAAGTTTTTAAAAAGTAACACACTGAAGTTTTCTCCAAATTCTTAACTTGCTTTTTTAAGAGACCCTGAAAAAATTATCAAGTATTCAGATTAAATACTCAGTGTTTCATTCAGATGTTCATTTTTTTAATAAAATGTTATCATGATAACTAGAAACTTACCACAGAAACTCTAATGTACATGATGCAAGAACCTCAGCAGTAGCTAAACCTAGTTAACTGAATGCATTACAACTAGTCAGAGAAGCTAACACACAGTTTCTTTTGTTATCTGTTTGAACTAAGTATCTGTCAGAACTTACCAACATGAAGCCACGAGAATTCAGAATGCAGTAGCTCCTGTACATCCAAAAATCAAAATCTTCTAAATATATTTCTCTTGTTATCTAGAGTACCAACATAGTTTTCATCCACATATTCAGAAAATGTAACACAGCCTTCCCAGAAAATCTATTTTTAGCTCCTCTGGCAGAGGATTCCACCTGATTTTTTTAAACACAATGTGTACATGTGTTATCAAAGGTGGAAAAGATTGAAAAAAAGTTTTACATGTTAACACAAAGATAGTATCTTTAATCTCAAGGGCACTGTTTTGCCAGATTAGCTTCTAAAAAGCCAACATAATTTGTCCACAAATTCTCTGGCTAATATGAAGGTCATTCTACATAACAGCATACCAAAAAATTTAATACCCTAACCTACCAGATTTGAAAAATTACCACGTCTAACTGATATTCAATTCAGATTCCTAAAAATTAACCCATGAACTAAAAATTAACCCATTAACATTTATGCCAAGACATTTATCATTTAGTTTAAAATTAAGTGATTACTAAGGAGTCTTACTGTCCTTGGACAGTATAAGAATTTTTGTTTTCTTTTTTATTTTTCTGTAACAAAATGATACCTCCATCATATAATTTTGGCATTAGATAATACAACCAACCTAAAAGGAAAACCTACATTTTTTTGTGAAAATTATATATTGCCACCATAAAGACATTACATTATATTTTCAGAGTCAAGAAACTTTAAAATACTGCTTAAGTTTCTTTAAATAGAAGCAGAAGTCAGATAAATGGGATACAGTTTGAGAGAATTAATTTAAGAATAACCCAGATTACTGACCTCTAACACAAAACCATAAAAGCTGCGTGCTTCTGTTTTTGACTGTACAGAATTAAATAATCACTTCCAAAAAAGCTAACAATTACAGTCAGCACTTGCATCAGATAGGTAGAAGGAATAAAGTTTATTAAATTAGCTACAATTTTGCTGATATTTCTTCTGATATTTCTGTACAATCTATCCTACCACCAATATCTTCATTGACCACAAAAAACTTACAGAACTCAAAATGGAGATCCATAAACAGTTGCTGCGATAATTCAAAAGGTAGCCAGCATTTCATAAATGGTGTCATATACTAAATGCAAGAGAAGATTTTTAAATGACTATATAGCTCCACAGTCACGAATCTCTCTGTATAGAGGTATATAAAAAAAGTAAATATGACTAAATACAATGCATCAAATTCCCTAAGCAAAGAAGCTCAAATCTCTAATCTCTTTTACTCGAGGGCTGAAAAATGTATCTGATGCACCACCATGTGCATACAGTCCACCTGAACTTTCATACACCTATTTTGGTACTCACTGTAGAAAAGAGAAACACATACAAGGACAATAAATTAACACAAGACCATCTCAAAGGGACAGAAAACTACTCTGATAGTACTAACAGAACAAGGAGAATCTGTGCTCCTTTCATGGGAAATAAACAGGTCATAACATTAAAACAAATGAGACTCATCTATCTATAAAGCTGCCACTAAGCTCCTGAACTACACCTCCCTTCTACAAACTCTCCAACAAACTTTGAGGAAGGGGACATAACAGCTCCTCCTAAGAGAAGAAGACCTGGAATTTCCTGATCTCTTCCCACAGCATCAGATCATGCTGCTGCACAAGGAGCCCATCCACATTTAAGAACAAAAAAATGGTTAAGTCCTCTTCGCTAAAGGCTTCTATAGGCTTGAGTACAGCTTCACTCTCTGTAGCCCACAGCTTCTTTCAGCGAAAGGCTGGGCCCATTCCTTCTCACCTGTGAAACCCAGCAGTGGACTGCTTCTGGGGTTATAGATATGAAAGAAAAGACAGAAAGGCTTGTTCACTACTAGTTAACCCACTGAGGAGCCATAAAGTGAAGATTTGCTCTTCGTGTTTCTTTGGGTCAACCGACAGCTCTAAGTCAGAAGAAACAATCGAGCCTGGGTTCAAGAACTAAACAAGTTCTTGAGAAGAAATAGTATAAACATCAACATGAAGCAGCAACCAACATCAAGCAGGATTAATCTTCCAACTAAGGTACTGGACTCATTTCAAGCTCACATTCTAACAGCTTCTATTGTATCTAAAAGAACTAGATGTAGTTGCAAGTTACATATTAAATATGAGGCTTTTAAGCAATTAAAAATTGATTTTTCCAAACATTAACTTCCAGTTTGAAAATGCAAACAAAACCAAAAAATAATAATATTTAAATCACATAATACTTTTCTGCACATCTAGTAAAGGGGGGATTAAGATATATAAACTTTATACCATTTGAGAGCATTCATGCTTTCATCTATTACAAAAATAAACATTTTTTCTAAATTATTAAACTGTAAGATACTTTATCAAGTATCAAAATGTTTCCAAAGAGTCCCATTAAGAAGCAAAAACAACCATCAAAAGAACGGAACTGTAAACTCATCTAACAAACTGCTTGAATCAAAATTAAATAATTTAAAAATTACTTTCTTTGGACAGCAAGTGAAGTATTCATTTATTTTTGTACTTGAACGACCCCTGGAAGACTGCAGTTTTAGACTAGTTTTATAAAACTATTTATATAAAATTTTTAATTTTATGTTTCTAATAAAAGCACTCTTTCAAAGTTTGTCCTTCCAAACTCTTTAACCTTCTCTGTCATTAGGTCTGACTGATAAGCCACCAGCTGTTTTTTTCTTCCTTGTGCTACAATGCATTCTCTTCCTTTTTAAGGCTAGTATACCCAAGCAACAAACAGCAGGACTTAAGCCAGCTGCTAGAATGTCACAAAGCTATATATTTAGCTCTCATCTCATTTATTGCCATCCCTCAGTGTCAACCATTTAATGTCCCTTTTGCTCCAGTCTACTGACATTCCTCACTGAGCTGACAACACTGTAGGCTGGATCAGCAGCCAAGAGCTACAAGAACACACAACAACAAAGGAGAGACCGTATCAGTTATCAGAGACAAAAGCCATGCCTTGTCAGACATATTCAAGGTGAAAAATGTTTTGGGCTTTGGGTTCCCCCCCCAATTTCTGATCTCATTTTCAATTTTTAAAAATTGTGTAGTTGCTTATATAAAAATTAACTTCAGACTTTAGTGAAATGGCAACTTTTTCCTTTTAGCATGTTACATTAGCATAATTCTACCTACACCTAATAGGACAAAAACCCTTCCTTTTGTGCTATATTAATTTGCACTATTTGCTTCACTTCTGCTTTCTCAATGCTTTTTATACATACTAATCTGAACTCTGCATTGAAGTCACAATTGTTCTCCTTTTAAGACTGTTTTAAACATTAACCCTTTTCTTCATGCCACCAGTATAAAGAAAATCTTAATAGGGCAGTTTCAATTCAATTTCAAGTAACTATAAAATAATATCCCTCAAAATGAATTTTATGCTACATGTTCTGTTCATATAAAAATGTTAATTTAATTACTGTCATATTTTGGAAATAATTGGATTTTAAATTGCTTAGAATTATCAACATAAGTGAGAAAGCTGTAAAGATAGACAAATTAACAATTTCATGGATTTAAAATAGGCATCTCTGTTATCGTCAGAGGCCCATTTGCAATGATTTAAAAGCCCACAGTACAGTTTGGTAGTTCCCTCCTTTAAGTGGTCATAAAAACCTTTAAACAGTAATTGAAAGATTGTTAACAGAAACTCAGGAAATCAGATCCCATGAACAACCTAATAGCAGGCATGCTTAAGTGAGATAGTGAATAATCTGTTTCATCCTATTCACCAAGATGAGGTTTTCAGAACAGTGACAAGACCTCAGTTTCAATAACACCAGGAGATGAGTAAAAATTGTTCAATTCCATGCTCAACTTGGGAATCGTGACACATTTATCTAGAGAATTAGCAAGTTGTGCTGTGTATAAATCGGTCTCTAAAACCTAACTGTAGGTTCCAGCAGTGCCCTCTAAGCTTCACAGTTTACATCATTAAACTCATATTCCAATAACAAAGGATCCTCAGGATATACAGTCCAAAAACTAATTTCCATAATAATACCTTTTAATTAGATGTGACTACATGTGACATTACCCAAGGCACTTAAAGTTGGTAATTTTGCTGTAGACTACTTCTAATTCTCAGTAATTAGAAGTGAGAAAAATATGTTTAAATTGAAGTACCACTGCAGATGGTGATACTGTTGTTAGAAATACTTTGCAGAACTGGAAATTCTTATACTTAATGGGACACCATTCCTTTTTAAAAAAAAGTTATCTGAGCAATACAGTCACTTTTTCTCCCCCAAAAAGGAAGAGATGACCAAGCAGAAACAGGCTTTGAGGTTATACTTACGTTTATGCAAAAGAGGGGTGCTCAGTAACCACTTCATTTCATTTTATTAGAATCTTACTGGAACTTTAGAAAAAGTTCTACATCCCTTTCAGGCAATAGATTTTATGCTGAATTATTTAGTGTTTTATAATTTTAAGTTTCAAAAATAAATTTATTAATCACCTTGAAAGGTGGGAGGAAACAAATTGCATGTTCCCAAATCAGAAGACATTAAAGCTGTATTATATAAATAGCAATTACTATTTTTTCCTCCACAATAGCACTCTTCTTGACAAGTCAAAAAAAACCCAAAAAAACCCCACACACACAAAAAACCCCAAACCAAACCAAAACAAACAACAACACACAACAACAAACCTGAAGCACCACACCAAGCAACAGAGCAATGAAACCCACTATAAAGATGCATAATATTGTTTTGTGGATAAAGGTAGGCATTACAAATGACAGCTGTAATGAAAGTTTCCATATTCAACTAAGATACTTTGGGAAAAAAAGCATTTTATGGAATTTCTGAAGTGAGTGACAAATTAAGGTATTTAACCTTTCTGAACATAAACAAGCTTTCCATTCATATGACTGACTTTAATTACCTCATTTAGCTGACTAAATTGTAATTTATAATCACAATATTAGATAATTTTTGCTTTGCTCCTTTACACACATTTGAGTATTAGTAACAAAACTGCAACCTGATTCACAGAATTAAAGCTCTGTAGTAGAAACTTTAATTTATAGGAATTCATGGGGGAGCAATCAGAATTCTTACCTAATCTGAGACAAATCAACTTCTGAATACCTGTTTATATCTTTAAATATACTGAAAAAGCTCCAAGTATTTCAGCAATTAGAACTACAAAAATTATTTAAACAGAATGATAACTCTTAGCCATAGGGGCTTTGTGCACCACCATCAGTTTTCATGTACATAGTTTGCACTGCATCAGATTCATTAGGAGTTGATTTACCCAACCAGGTTTAGAATTTCATGCCATGAAAATACTTATACATGTCATATAAGGTAATTTTAAATTGCTTCATCAAAACAAACGCAATCTCTCCCTCTCAAAAGTTTAGAACAAAAAACAGTAGGGATGGAACTAGATGACGTTTAAGGTCCCTTCCAACCCAAACCATTCTATGATCCTATGATCTAATTGGTGGTATTTGTCATTCTGCTAGAGACTTCAAGTGACATGTCAACCAAGCGTAAAAGAAAAAAGACCAGTAGCTTTCAACGTCTACTTGCTGTTGTCCAATTATTTCTTCTAAAAAGAAAAATAAAAAGTAAATAATAAATAGCTTTTTCAATGTTGACCATATTCAAAGTGAAAAACTGAACAACTCCATTCACCTTCTGAAAAAGCTGTTACAAAAGTGTTCAATATACATGTATAGCTGCCAGAATCAGTAAGTTTGCAATATTCAAGTCTAAAACTGCAGGAGAACAGGTCAGAAATGCAGAAGATAGCTCAAATTATATCACTCTGAATATTTCCTTTAGTGCTTTAAGGTCTAATCCACCTTGTTTGCTTTAAATTACTTTTGATAAAAGCTCTTATATTACTAAACCTTAACTCTCCGCTCTATCTGTAAGAAGGTAATACATATAAAAACAAATGAGGCAAAACTGAAAAGCACCTGAAACACCTTAAAAAGCCCAACTCGTTGGGAGCATTTCAGGGTACAAGTCTCACAACATATGCACTATAAAGCCACGCGTTTCAGCCAGCATCAAGCAGTACAGAGCACTAGTATTACAGTAATAATAGCACCTTTGCATACCAAATAATATTGATTCTATTATCCTAAACATTTACAACTACAACACTACTAAAACAGCTTCATATAAACAATTACTACACTCCATTTTAATTTCTGACTAGCTTTTTGCCTTTTATCCTGGAGCTTTTAAACTAAAGAGACAGACAGGCAGACATTATCACATTTAACAGTTCCATGACTACCATCACAGTCATTGCAACAAAAGGGGAAGTACCTCATATTTAGCACAGGAAAAAAGGCATAAGAGAAGAGTTATCATGAAGCTTTGAGATGCACTTGAGGTTCATATGCCAATCTACCTGTCTGCAGTAACATACATCTCTATATACTAAGTTATCTTCCAGCTCTATTTATGCTACAGTTCTGGGTCTCCCTCTCGTTCAGATTGCTCATCCACTGACTCCCTGAAGAAACTGAAATCCTTCACAAAGATTCACAAGATCTTGTTTGCAACTTTCCAGGCCTCAAGGACAACTTTTTGCACTTACGGAAGAAAAAGATGATGCACAACATTATTTTGGCCAGACTAATTGAAAAAAAAAATGTAGAGATCACTTTAAAAACAACAGGAAGCAAATACAGTTAAATGAGTTCAAACTACAGAATTCAAACAACTAGGTTAAATAGTATGACCCAGAAGTTTAATATGTTAATTGGAATAGTATATTCATTATCATCAGTACTTAAGATACATTAACAAAACAACTGGTCATTTCTACCAATCACGATAACAAATTTGGAACAGCAATAAAGAGATACCTATTTCCTGCAGCATTCACATCTTTAGACCATCTGTACTTGGCAGGAAAAAAAATCTCAGACCCTATTGCATATTGAAGACAAGTTTCAGTCATAATTCAGTTTACGATCTTCCCATACCAATCAGTCCCTGTATTACTGACATCAGGACAAAGCCCTCAGTGCCCTTTGACACTACAGATCAGTCTGCAACTGGAATGGAACTTGGAATTTTTAGGTCAGTATGTTCTGATTATTTATAAGCCACATAGCTGAAAGACATTGATCAAGCTTATGTCAGTACTCTACAGAAGCCTCTGAAACAGCATTAATCAACCTAAGCAACTTAATTTTAAGTGAATATATACCATTATAGGTATATGCAGGTGCATGAGCCTTCCTGGAAGACAGGGAGTATAGAAACAACTAAAATGAGCACAAGTAAATTGTGAAAAGGAACTGGCTGCTCATCAACCAACATTATTTTTCTTAAAATACTGAGTGTATATGAAAGAAAAACAATACACACAGTTACAAAAAAGTGCATCAAATTTCAAAAGGAATCAGTGTCTTCACAGAATTTAACTCTTTTAGACTGCTCTTAAGTAGAAAGAGAAAAGAAACATACAAGTGTAGAATTGTGAATTAATATTAGTCAAAGTAACTGACATGCAACAACTGTGTCCCACTGCTGTTTTAATTTGCTTTAAAAATTAGCAGAGGCTATTTGAATAAATTGAGTAGATCCATACAATGGATGAATACCTATTAGCTACACAATCTCAGAATCTCCTATGCAGAGACAGCTATTGAGGTAGCATTTGTGTTTTATTCCAAAACCAACATTCAAAACTAAGGCAGGTAAACAACAGTTCCTAAGCTATAAAACGAAACACAGAAGAAGAGAGGAAATATCTAAATAGAAAGTTTACTCCACAAGCTTGTATTTGTGTACGATCTTCCTCTCAACAAGAACCATGGAAAAAGACCAAGTGACCAACATCGATGAGACACAAATACAGAGAACAATCCTGTTCTTCTGAATTATGAATCAAATTAAAATCAGAAATGAATGCTATAAATGCAACATTACACTGAAGACTTCCTTGACAAATGATATCCACTTTAAAATGTGCTAAGAACTTCAAAAACAGCAGAACCTAAAACCAGCACACCTTAAAAAACTAGTCCATGTTCTTGCTTAAAAGGCAACATTTTTCTTAAATTAACATGCACCCCCAAGACTTGCGGACAGACTTCTTCTAGTAATAAGCAACAGACCTTTCAGTATTGAGGATAAGCTGATTTTTACATGAGTGTATGATTTAGGAGATACAAGGAAAATAGGCTGATATTTTGACAGGTACTCAAAACTACTTTTAATAGCATTTCAGGATAGGGTTTGGTGCCTTCTTAACCCAGCAAAACATGGAGAAAGCATAATTAGTGAAGACTTGCATTTCACTGATCTACCTGTATGAAGTTAACAGGACTCATGCTGTCCTCTGACAAGAAAGCATTGACTTACTTTTGCAAGGGCAACTCCATAAACATCTGAGCACACAAACAGTAATACGTACACTACAGAGCTACTAAAAAGGAAGAAATACTTAATATACCTGTTAAAAGCTTACTGACCACCAGATGGGGGAGGGCAGAAAAAAAGAAAGAAAGAAAAAAGAGAAAAAGGAAGATAACATGGTATTACAATTGCCAGGTTCAGTTTCTGAGGAAGTACAGAAGCTCAGTGTTATAAGTCTTCTTTTTCAACTAACCAGAGGAGTAAATGTTTTAAAACCTCTTGATTCTCAACAAAGGAGTTTTCTCTCTGTATTCCCTACCTCCTTGAACAGTGTGTACTTCTCAACTACAAACCACATCCTTCAGGAGTCAACTTCAGCTCTCAGAAGAAAATGGAAGATCTGTTCTTGACTTCGAAAAACTGAGGGCATCTACTAGGTGTTCTGATGCCTAAACAGTAATTTGTAAATGTAAATATTTATTTTAAACACAGCTCTACCTTGTTCTATTAAGTATTGTTTTAACCCTTACTGATATATTTCCATTTTTACTGCAGTCCCCAATCCTAGTCAAAGTACACAAGATCATAATTCACAAAAAAATACCAACAAGTTCAGCAGGTGTACCCAAGTGTACCTGACCTATTCACAACAGCAAGCCAGAATGTCATGCTGAAGCACTCCCCCCTTTCTCTATAAAACCCTTCTTTACTATCACAAACATTTGAAAGAACAGACTGAACAAAAAATAAAATAAAAACAAAATCAATATTCCACAAATCTCTGCCCCACAACTGACCTTTCATTCTTTTTATTTGCACACAACTCTTTGGTACTTAGTCTTGCAAGAGCTACTACACAAGATAGGTAGAAGTTCTGAGGGAAAACAGTTCAGCAAAAGGAAACAATTTTATAATTCCTGAGGTTGACCATTTCTAGTAAGATTAATTTATTTACCTGAATTTTAGATATTTCATTTACAGAAAAAACAACAGGCATCTACAACCTGTTTAGACTAATTTTCTAGCCAGCTGTTCTCCTTCAGGTTTTTGCTTCCCCACACACACACTCCTCTAGATCCTTGGTGTAGAGAAGTGGCCCAAACATCTAGCACTAGCTGATAATGTCACAGGACTCCTACCCTTATGGTTGGACCTGTATGTTGGACTAAACAAGAAAAATAATCCACTACTTTCTACTAGAAATGTCACATACATGCAGTACATCACTAAAAGTTTAATCCTATGATGCTAATTTGAATACAAGCATCACCATAACAAACTGGTATCCTAACAAGTATGATCAACTTGTGTATCAGTAACAGTTGCAACACATTTCTTCTCCCAGATTTCAGAATTTACTTTGAAAAATATTAAGGGAAACATTGTCCTTTAGTCTTTATCTGTTTTCCTGCCACCCTGCCATTCTGCCATTGCAGATTATCTGCAAATAGTTCAAGAGCAAAATTTGAAAGTAAGAATTAAGTGGGAATAAGAATATTAACAGATAAATGACTAGGTCATCACCTGTCTAACCTAATTGCACTCAATGTTTGAAAAGTTAAATGGGGAAGAAATAACTCACAGGGATGAGATAGGGACCAAGTTCTTCAGTACTGTTGAACTCATGCTAAACCTGCAAGATTACCATCAGAGACTAAAGGACAGGGTTTTTATCTCCAATGTATTTATTCTAGACTGTCTTCAATCCTTTTGTCTCAGAGGACAAACATGCTCTGGAGATTTGACAGGTTTATTTTGGAATAAAATTATGAAAATTTGTATCATCTTTCAGCAAGGTGCTACCAAACAAAAGTAAGCTATTGAGTGTGAGCCAAGACTAAAAAGAAACTTATTTTTGAAAAGGTGAATCATATGATCAGTAATGGAATGATATCCAATAAAACATTAGACAGGATAAAAAAAGCTTCATAATTTTTTTCTTTTTATTAGCATCTGAACAAAGGAGATTTTTCTCAATGAATCCATTGCCTTTCCATTTGCAACCAGAGTGTGCAAAGCCGCTCATAAATATATAAAGTTCAAACCCAAAATTAACTTTTTTGCTCCCACTACTTCTACGAGAATGTTTTTCCAAATATCTCATTCAGATTGGAAATTAGTAATCAGATTATTTTAGTTCTTTCATATACATTTGTACTTGTATCAGTAGTTGATCTTCTGTCAAATAAAAAAAGCGATAGATGTGGTTTATCTCGATTTCAGTAAAGCATTTGACACTGTCTCCCACAGCATCCTCGTAGATAAGCTGATAAAGTCTGGGCTTGGTGATCAGGTAGTGAGGTGGATCAAGAACTGGTTAAAGGGAAGAAGTCAGAGAGTTGTAGTCAATGGGACAGAATCTAGTTGGAGGACTGTGACTAGTGGAGTCCCTCAGGGGTCGGTACTGGGACCGGTGTTGTTCAATATCTTCATCAACGACCTGGATGAGGGTACAGAATGTACCCTCAGCAAGTTTGCTGGTGACACTAAACTGGGAGGAGTGGCTGACACACCAGAAGGTTGTGCTGCCATTCAGTGAGACCTTGATAGGCTGGAGAGTTGGGCAGGGAGAAACTTAATGAAATTCAACAAGAGCAAGTGCAGAGTTTTGCATCTGGGGAAGAACAACACCATGCACCAGTACAGGCTGGGGGCTGACCTGCTGGAGAGCAGTGTAGGAGAAAGGGACCTGGGGGTCCTGGTGGACAGGAGGATGACCATGAGCCAGCAATGTGCCCTTGTGGCCAAGAAGGCCAATGGCATCCTGGGGTGCATTAGAAGGGGGGTGGTTAGTAGGTCAAGAGAGGTTCTCCTCCCCCTCTATTCTGCCTTGGTGAGGCCACATCTGGAGTATTGTGTCCAGTTCTGGGCCCCACAGTTCAAGAAGGACAGGGAACTGCTTGAGAGAGTCCAGCGCAGAGCCACTAAGATGATTCAGGGAGTGGAACATCTCCCTTATGAAGAAAGGCTGAGGAAGCTGGGTCTCTTTAGCTTGGAGAAAAGGAGACTGAGGGGTGACCTCATCCATGTTTACAAATATGTAAAGGGTGAGGGTCAGGACGATAGAGCCAAGCTTTTTACAGTGACGACCAATGATAGGACAAGGGGCAATGGATGCAAACTGGAGCATAGGAGGTTCCATGTGAATATCAGGAAAAACTTTTTCACTGTGAGAGTGACGGAGCACTGGAACAGGCTGCCCAGAGAGGTTGTGGAGTCTCCTTCGCTGGAGACATTCAAAACCCGCCTGGATGCGTTCCTGTGTGATGTACTCTAGGTGACCCTGCTCTGGCAGGGGGGTTGGACTAGATGATCCTTCGAGGTCCCTTCCAACCCTAGAATTCTGTGATCCTGTGCAATCTTCCTTCAGCCCTGCTGCTACTCTAGCTCAAGTTTATTTAGAGATCACTTAAACTCTCTCTTTCCTCCCTATTGCAAGGGTAAACAAGGCCAGCTCTTTTAGCCTCCTTCCCCGTTTAACACTAGGGAATGAAGAGCTTAAGTAAAAGAATCAGAACAATAAATAAAGAGGATGTTATCATTTTCCTAATCCATATTAGGGATGCTATTAAACTCTGATATTACCAAATTGAAAAAGGATTTAAATGTTTTGTCAGTAAGTTCCCCATAGTAAAATGAATTCCTGTGTTCATCGTTCTGTTGTAATAATTAAACAATTTTAACTGAAATGGTCAGAAAGTAGGCACAAGCTGTTTATCACTGCTGGCCTTTGAGCTTCAGTATACTCAAAGGACGTGCTACTTTAGATGCGATAATTACTGAGTTCTTACATTTTTACTGAAGAGGCACAGAAGAGTTCCAACAGAGAATTTCACATTAATCAGAGCTAACAGGGTACTTATTAATAATAAAGCAATTATTATAATAGAAAAACACATTTATTCAGTCCAACATTTGTAGGTACTAATTCCAAAAACTGTTTAAATTGATATCAGACAAAGTTTAGTCTCAGCTCTTCAGGGAAATTCAAGAAAATGAATCATTTCTCTGAAGCATAAGAAATGCTAAAGACTATTAACTATTCACCCACAAACAATCGCATATCCTCCATTCTTCTGCTTCCTGAGAGTTCAAGAATTTTCCTCACATCTTTTCTCCTTTTTTAAACTTTGATGGAAGATACTTCTCCATTAATTGGAAAAGCCTTCAGACTGTAACACTAAAGACTTAAATGAGCATACGAAGATTCAACTCTAGAGAGAACACATTTTTTAACTGAAGGGCAAATAATGGATAACTTCTGGGTGCCTTCTGCACAATTTCACTCTCAATTTTCAAGTTTAAACTAAGTAGCTCATATCTCAGTTTTAAGAGTAAAATTTCTGTAAAGATCTAACACCTTCCAAGGGTGTTAGAAGAAAATAATATATACCGACACACACAATTGCATTACTGTAGCTTGCAATGGAAAACCATAAAGCAGACCACCCCAACAGTTATGCAATTTATCAGACTGTCATTACATATGGAAAAATGCTCCTTATTAATACAACATACAGAAGAAAATTAGTCTTTAGCAAGGTTTTTGCATATCTTCCACTTAACTAGTAGAGAAGTAGAAATGCAGGCTCTGCACAGTCGTCATTTAAAACTACAGGCTGTTTCAGACAATTGACTTTTTGGAAAATTGAACCTTGCGTGAATTATTGTCTTAAAGTAAAAATACTCAATATGCACTCATATAGCGAACTGAATTATTAAAATACTACAGCAGATTCTATACATTTATTTTGTAATTCAAGTTTATATATTCTTTTCTCTGTGTAGGTACTCAAAGGACAGTTAAACATTAATATCAAAGTGATGTAGGCTATGAACATGTTCTGTTTAATCTCTTACATATCTATGTTTATGTAAGTTTGTTTAAACTTATGGCAGACTATTATCTTCATGCCTCACAATTAATTTAGGATTCTGTGCACAAAATGGCACTATAGTATTATTCAGTTTTCATTAGTCAACTAATCTATACCCTTAAAATTGCAAGTCAAATATATTTATCAGAATAAAAACCTATTAAAACATCTGTTGGTTGGTTTGGTTTTCTGTTACTAAAAATATTACTAAATCTACACCAGAAAAGAGGTTTTGGCTATTCTCCTCTAAATAATCTTTAAATTTACCCATATTTATGTCTTTGTAAGGTATCCAGGATTGTCAGTTGAAAAAGAATAATGGCGATAGAAAGAATTAACTGCATTTGGCTGACAAACTCACTAACAGTCTGCACAACATGTCTTCCTTGTATCTGATAACAAATCAATTGTTAGATATGAGTAAGAAGTTTCACTCAACACTGTGATTACAATGGAATTATCTTTACAGGTGAAATTTATCTTTACAAGTGAATTTTATAGGTTTGGGTTGGGTTTTTTTTTACAACAAGTTGCAATCATTGTACTCCAGACCTTCTGAACAATGTACCAGCCAGAATGCAAAGCAGGTTATTTAATATCTACCTTGCAGAAAGGTTTTAGAAAGGGCCTGCACACAAAACTACTGCCTTTTTTTTGTATGTAGTGGTATATTCTAGTTGCTTAACCAACTACTGAGACTGTGCAGATCCCATTCTGAGTAGCTAGGAACAAATACAACATGTAGACAGGTAGGAGCACACAGAGAATGCTGGGCTTGGCTCCCCAATTAAGCTTGAACTGCCAAGTACCAGCATAGCAGCATTTTCTAGCACATCAACTCAAGAACGAACTACCTTTTTATTCCAGGTCACACGTATACAAATCACAAGTCTCTCCAACTTGTGAATTTGTAAGAGTTTATTAAAATAAAATAGTGACTACTTCAAGAGCATTCTTCTGAAGGTACACAGAGCTAGCAGTAGCTAAAAAAATCGTACACCCGCAGTGGCACAAGTGCTCTGACAGTAACTAGAGACAAACTCTTTTCTGCTTATTTACACAGTATTTGATAATTAACTGGCAGTGAAGAGCTCAGCTACTACACCCTTGATTTCTAGAAGAAAAACTTAAGTTACAGGAAATCCAACCCCTTTTTCTTCCTCCTATCTCTTGATCCTTGTACAGCAAGCATCAAGTTCTGTAAAAACTACAGCCGGTAACTAAGGCAACTCTTTGCAAAGGGTGCATTGTCGAGTCATAAAACTAAGATTTCAACAACTAAGCTAACAAATAAGCAAAGTAACTCTAAGATATATACAGATATCTAAGTACAGAGCTACTTACATCACTTTACAGAACAACTGCATAGTACAGTTTCTCTCAAAAGTCTTCAATTCCAAGGAGTTTCAAAATAATCACTGATTTTGGTGTGGGGTATGTATGCATGTACATTTGTGTATGTAATTTGTATATAGATATGCATATATTTAATTTGGAAGAAAAATGGAAGGGAAGTGTAAAGAGATGTCCTTACTGTTAATGCAAATTTTTTGAACACTTTTCCCAGTACAGGTATTTTAACCCAAAAGCAAAACGTCATGAAAACTGAAAAGGGAGAAGAGACACTTCTCTAAATATTCTGTTCTGAATAATGACTTGCAACTCATTTCCTTAATGGAGCATGGCACACTGAGGTTTTATTTAGAGGCCTGTATGTTCTAAGCAGCATTAAAATAATAAAGGTCAATTTCGAGAGCTTAATCTAATTATTGATACAAAAAAAAAGCCACACAAGTGTTACTTCCACTTTTTGCTGTTTCATACTTACTTTCACTTTACACCACTTCAATATACAAATGCCTCACTTGGACCCTGCACCTCCTCCACTGCAACAGGACCTCCAAATCTTTTAAGGCGGAATAACACAATTTCTTACTTTGTCAGTGATTAATGAAAATGCTTGGGGTAGATTTTGAGAGGACTAGTTTTTCCAAGTTGCTTTAAGAAACCATTCAGACCACAGGAGTTCTGAACAGTTCTCCTATTTAAACAAAACCATTCTCCCTCAAAAAGTTAGATGTGCTTTGATTAACAGGTTTAAAAAATAAAAACAAAACACACCCCCCCCCACTTCCCCCCCCCCCCAAAAGAAAACCACCCCAAGATAAATAACACTTCTATAAGCAACAGAACTGGTTACACAGGTATGGGACAAACAGTAATTGAGATTAAGGACAGTCTCCAAAAAGGTTTCTAAAGTGTCTATAAGGATTCTCCAATTGACTTTCAAAGAACTACTAAGAGGAAAAAAACACCATCCCAAGAAGTACTTTCCTCATAAAACTCACTACAGTGTCTCACAACTGACAGTACTGAATTAACAAGATAATTCAGATCTTATATCTACAGCTTTATGATCTGTACTAGTGTGGTATTTAACACAAACTTCTTTCACTCTCACTACAAATCAAGCCACCAAGAGCAACACACATTGCTTCCCTAAGAAGTATCTTGTCAAAAGCAATTCAGTGTGATCCAAGGGTAGCACCACAAGAAATTTACATTTAAAGACGACCACAAGGATCAAAAAATAATTTAGGGACTAAAAAGATATACTTACATCTGGATATTCTTTTACAGGCACATATAGTTTCTCTTGTAACTGTACAATAGGTCCCACAGCATCTGGTAATTCTGCACTTCTCTTCTCCGTACTACCATTTAATGTGTCGTTATACATGTCTTTCCGTACTCTGCTAATTTCTGTGGGGGGAAAAACGTATATTAGGTATTAAATACAGTAACAGATGATAATCTAGCATGACAGTGTTCTCTTTCTAATCTTTCTCAAATCTTAATGACATTTTTTTCCTCTCTTCACGAGCATCGTGATAACTTGAAAGAAAAATCTACTCTGGTTTAGAGGGGGTTTTTTTCGGGTTGTTTCAAGTTGCAGCACCCATCTTAAAATGTTTTCTTCATGTCTGTAAATTTGCTGCCTACTCATGCTGTTTATGGATTTCTACTATTGAAGTAAAAATTATGTGCAGCTCCTTAGAACACTTACAAGATTGTTCACATCATTTAAAAGGTGTATAAGAACAATTACTTTACATATGTTTAATAATAAAGAACTAGAAAGCAAAAAAAAATAAATTAGAAATCTATACCTAACATAAAAAAAATACAAAAATGTATCTATACAGTACTATTTGCTAGTTATAAAATTAACTATAACATTTGGAAATGAAATGGCAAATCTTTCAGCAATGAGAAATCCGACAACTCAAGGGTGCAGTTACTGAGCAATCTGTGTGACAACAAATTACTAAATATTGTTCTACTGACTACCCCCAGTGAGATAATGAAAAGATGAAGACAAGTATGGTATCAGAGACCTGGGCAACCTCTATATACATATCCAGAAGTCCTACTACTTCATTAAAAAGTAATGAAAAACTCCTCAAAAACACCAGGGAATGTCACAAGTGGACTTAGTACTGTTTCTACCCATTACACATATATTACCCACACCTTAAGGCATCTACTTGAAAGATATAGTTGAGTAGTTATAAACAAGGCAGTTAAAAATGGATAATTTGATTCAATTCCAGATTAGTTTCACTAAACTGTAACAATCTGAGAATGGACACAAAGCTCTCAAATAACAAAAAAAAAAACCCAAACAAAACAAACAGGCCAAAAAAACCCAAAAAAAAGACCCTAACATATTTAATAAGACCTTATATTTCATTTCTAGAACAGTTAAACTGGTATTTAAATTGCTGCTATAAATATTAAAAACCTCACATATCATAACTTACGGAATCCCAACTAGTATAGAATTTTCTCAATTAGATTATTCCAATATCCCTACAGAATTACTTAAATGTATTAACCAAGTTCCAAACTAAAAACTAACATTTAAGCAGGCATTGTTCCCAAAGCTTTAAAACTTATGATAGAGTGGGCTGTAAAGCAAAAACAAAAAGCAGTAATTCCAGTCTTTTAAACAGAACTGTTACAACTATTTTCAAAATCTTCAGAATTGAAATAGAACTAAAAACAGAAATTTTGTGTTTTCACCTGACCACAGGAAGCCACAAAAATGAGAAGTCACTTGACACTATAGCAGCAGACAAGAGATTAATATAACCTACTTCATAATCAATTTCTGGCAAATGATTTATAGCTCAGATTTCACCACTTGAAAAGCGGGGAGGGGGGGAGAGAAAGTGTCAGAAATGATGAATCTCTGAAATGCAGCAGATCTAATTTTCAACCAAGTTAGTCTGCATTAATTCTAACAAACTTACTCTGAATATTCAAGAACAAGTTGTTTCTCCACTGGAAACTGACATACTCAATGGTGTATACTATATAATGATTTGGTGGTTAACACCTGTTTAGAACGGAGAACACACATTTCATCATCATATATTCATAGCTCAAGGAAAAAAATCCACAGCTGCTTCTACACTGACAATTTTGGCAACAGGCACAAAATCCTCAGAACTACAAGCAGTATTTATACTGGCTTCAGTATATGAAGAAATTCCTTAGCACATCTCTTTGAATAAATATGATTATCTTTTGGCAGACTTTGTTTCCTTTTCATTCTCTTTAGATTTTCCATTAACTTACACTACATTGAAACAAGCTAGGCAGTCTGCCGAAGTTCTGAAGCATAAGCAGCGACGTGGTCATTTTTATTTGTATTCAGCAGCTACAGAGTAGCTGCACTGAAAATTTCATTTTAAACTGTATCTTTTGTGTAGAATATAATCACTAACAATAGGTATCTTTGTTTTCACAGGAGAGAGGGAACACTTATTTTAATCTTTCCCTTGCAAATACTCATACATCACGTTCATGAGACTGTAGTGCCAAACACTGAGAACACAAGTGGATAGTATGATAAGCTGACATGAGGACTACCACTGAACTCTGGCTCGTGTGAAACCCAAGCCTTCTATCATGCTTCAAACGTTATACACGATGAAGACACCTACCAACTCAGGATTTTCTACTCCACTGCAGAATGAGACACCTGAAACTTTGTTTTCTTTGCTTATATAGGTTTTTATCTTCTCTTTCTACATTCAAGCCATTGGTAACACTGACAAACATCAGGACACGGATAGTCAGTTACATCAACACAGCGCTATCATAAGGTCTTCAAATGCTACTGTTCCTTCTTCTTCTTGGCATTTTACCTTCTCTCTCGCTTTAGACACTTTCCCCAAGACCTCAGAAGAAACATTCAGAAGCAATAGGTGAAATACCAAGTATGTATTCCCAGTTTTTCTTTAACTGCTGATCAGATCTCCAAACTCCCTCTCTGAACACAGAAATATACCACCTACGAGCCTCTCTTTTCACTTACATTTGGCAGAACTGAAGGACTACTTTTTAAATTATAAAACAATTTCATCAAATCTCCAGTTCAACCATTCTCTCTCACTTCTAACTGTGGATAGAACACAACCTATCTTCCTACCCAGTTTGTCAGTCGAGTCGACCACAAGCATTCTCCCAAATACACAGCTCTTGGAGTTAGTTATGTGCTTACTATGCACCCTGGCTTTTTCCAGATTCTGCTGAATCTTTTTATACATCTTCAAGATACTTGCTTTTCTTTTATGACTAACAGCAGTTTTCTCAGATACCTGCCTCTTGCTTAATCACACCTCATGTCTCAAAAAGAGTCTATATAAAAGTGCTGCATTTTGATTACGTCTTCCCTTTCACCATCTTTATTAAACCAAATTGAAGCTTCTAATCTTCTAACTATCTGCTACTGGGTTTGCAGCACCTCTCTCAAGAGTTTATTAGAGGCGCAGTAAGATTCCAGAGAGCCTCAACAGCAGCATAGTAGAATACCTACTACTCTCCCTCCACCTCCCAGCAATTCTCTTTTATTCTGCTTTGAAAAACTTAAAAATACTTTAAAATCTGAGGACAGAAGTAGGAAACAAAAGTAGGGAAGTCACATTTTCAAGTAATACATTTTTATTTTTTACCATTGAATCCACCCATCATTAAAAATAAGACGAACTCAAGTAAACAGCCTTTTGTTTATATTTACTTCACATAATTTCTTACACACTACCAAGCAGATGTCTCATCTTCCCTTCCAAAAAGTTTCTTTGGCATGTCCCTCATGAAATCACACTTTCCAAGTTCATTTGCAATACTTTAGCTTCTCCACATTTACAATTCTTTACAAATTCTTCCACTGAAGTATCTCACAGGAAGCCAACTGATTTAAAAATTAGGAAAGCTGTACTTTCAAAGCGAACATCTAAGTACAGTTCTAACTACTTTACCTCTATCTTAACACTGCAGTGGTAATTATGTTGTATAACACTCTAGGGATTTAGGAAAGAGTTACTAAGGAGAGATACTTAATTATAATAGTAGATGTGTCTAAAAAAAGCATACAGCAGCTTCACCATACCTCTAAAACCTGTGAGCTCTGAAAATGCAGTGATAGGCCTCCCTTTGAAGAGATCTAAGTGTCCATCTCTACCGTAGGTAGAAGCAGAAACTTAATGAAGAATTTCAAAATCCACATTATTCACCTCTTAGCAATACTTTGGTCTGTATGTTGTAAGTAATAAGTTTGGCAAATAAATGACAAATTTGTCTTGCTCACAGCAAGGCAGTGCAGAAATAGACTCAAAAAAAGATGAACTAGTTTCAATATAATTATCTCGTTCCACCTTAACATGGCATGACATAGTCACCCATGGTGGCAATGACGTGCCTTCTGGTCCAGAAGAATACTTTTCTTCCTCTTTCCCTGAAAACCATGTAAGTAATGTAATCTTTCATTTCCTTCATCTACAGATAGTATATTTCAACCTCTCTAGCACCTTTCTAAAATATTATCTGAAGCAGGACACACTGTTTGTACTGATTACATTTGCCTAGGAAGACGTACTTCTTTGATTTCTTCATCACTCTTAACAATAAAGTATTCTTCCCCCTCGAGCACACGAAGGACTGTGTTCAGATGAATGTTTGTCATCACATTAAAAAACAACCAAGAAGTTCCTGCTTTTCAGCTGCCAATTATCATTCCTTTAGAGAAAATAAGACTTTGTGCATGTGTTTAAGACTGTTTGATTGCAACGTAAAATGGGTTTACATGAACTACTCGGGCAAGCATACTCAAAGTAGAAAATCACTGAAAAGGTTCCAATTCTTCCTCTGCCATCGCTTTCAGAGTTACAAATCACTCTCATCCCCAGGGCTCACAGCTTCAGAATCTCCCATTATGAAGTCTTCTTCTAAATTATAAAGGTTTATCTTTTGAAACAAGAGCAGACATGAACAATGTTTTTAAACCAAAACATTCCTTATTGCAGTTTAAACTACAACTAAGATTTTTTCCAATTCTTTTGCAACTAGCTAGGTCCCCAAACTAGAAAAAGAAGATTACAAATGTTCTAATATACAGACATACAATTACCACTTTGGAGGATTCAAATCCACTGAACACAGTCACAGAGTTTATGCAAGCAGACAATCCATTCCATGTTCCACTAAAGCATTACCTTTCAATTAGAAAACTGCAACTAGATACCAGTTAGTTTTATATAATACCCAGCATTTTCTTCAAACAGCATCCAAAATATTGTAAACAAAGCAATTGTAAAATGTAACTAAGAATGGCATGAAAAAAGCAGAAAAAGTCTAACTACTATATTTTGCTCTTACTGAAAAATCTCTAAAGCCAAGTGGACTATAACCTCTCTTGAAAGAGTTCTAGAGGCTAATACAGAGCATGTGATCAAGCTGCAAGATAAGTAATGTGCTGATGTTCACTGCTTACCCCAAAAGAACCTTGCTGACACAGCACATGCCAGAATCAAATACAACCTTTATTATAAAAATTAGAACAAGAACCAAAACAACGTGACATCACCCCATTTATGCACTAAATTGATCAGCACTGTATCAGATTAGGTCTGTAAATTTTGGACATCGCCACTGAGAATACGGCTGTACAAGTACCCATGCAGCAGTGTCACACACACACACATACACAAAAAAAAGTGTTTGCATTTCAAATTTCAATTCATCTTTTAATGACTTGGAAAAACTCTACTTTCTTCTCCTGTGTTCCTCTGAGCCCAATCTAGCAGTCCACTTTTGATGATTAAACTGTCAGTCCAGTGATAAGTGGGCAGCACTTTCAGCAACTTGTCAGTACTCTTGGTATCAAAATTCAGTCATTTCTTTTTTGCAAGAAGAGCCTGCAAAACTCCTTCTGTTGTGGGCAGTTGTAAGGTTTGCATTAAACTGACTTCAAAACCAAATAGAGCACACTCATCTGTTCCCTTTGTATAAATGTCAACAGAAAGCTCTGAAGTGCTTTATTATTGGTGGAACATTGCAACTCATGTGTTTTCTAATCTAACAGCTTTAGTATGCTTACTTGGCAAAGAAACAGTTGTTTTTATTCATCACAATTTTAACAGTCTTCACTGTTAGCACCAGTGATGTTTGCTGCTATAGCTGATGCAGCAGAAATAGCAACGCTAGCAAAAAAACAAGCCATTTTTAATATTGTGCCACATGAACCTGTACCCCGCATGCCTCATCAGTGTACAGACTAAAATATTGGCAAGCACTTACTCTACCCACCCCCTGCTATTAAGCAGTGAAATGCCTGAGCATCAGGCAAACAAGATTCCTATCATCTTTCCTTCAGAAACCAACATAGAGTAAAAAAAATAAAAATATAGACAAACATAATCAAGCATCAAACCTGATAAAACAAACAGTCCCCTTCTGACAAACTTTCATACATCAGCAGAGTTTTGGTTTAGAGCATAACATTGAACTCTGACATAATTAACCGGCAAATTTAAAACAGTCATACATTTGTTTCCACTTACTGAAACTTGCAATTATGTTATTTAATATGAGAGTATGTCAGAACAGCCAGAGTAGGTCTGATCAAAAGTCCATCAGCCCAGCATTACACATCTGACAGTGGCAATCTGCACTCATTTAAGAAAGTAATATAAATAATATAAAATACAGTCTCCTTATTTTCTTGGTAAAGTCAAAAAGCTTGAACATTTGAGGTGAAGCCCATTGTCTCCTCATATCCAAGTACTATGCTTCAAAAAACCTAAAAATCTAACACAAAAATCAGTTTGGAAGTTCCTAGGAGGATAGCTGAACAAGCCTTTCATCGGTCTATTTGGTCTCGTCAGCCAACATCATCTAGCAACTGATACACACTATCCATCCACATGAGTATCTCTGTAGAACTGAAAGCTTCCTGAGGTGAGTGATTAGCTGACAGACAGAAAACAGTACAAGTAAACTAATCTTTTGAGAGTCAAGGAAAATTAAGTGTTTTAAAAGTTAACATTAAAAATCAGGAAAATTAATCCAGAATATTAATCTCTGTGAAGTCTCAGCATTAGATCAAGCTTACACAGTAACTCAGTTAAAGTAAATGAACATACCCTGTTCTGCCTGTTACAAAAGCTCACAGAAACAGAATCATTTTGGTTGGAAAAGACCTTTAAGGATCATCAAATCCAATGGTCAACCTAGCACTGCCAAGTCCAACACTAAACAGTGTCCCAGAGCACCACATCTACACATCCTCCAGGGCTGGTGACTCCACCACTTCCCTGAGCAGCCTGTTCCTATGCTTGACAACCCTTTCAGTGAAGGAATTTTTTCTAATACCCAATCGAAACTTTACAACATGGGTTAGATTAACAGCATCAAACTCTTCAAAACATTTCCACTAGGGAAGTCCATCAGCACAGCATGACAACTGAAACAGACTGGGTGGCTCACATTCATATTAGACTTCATTATTACACTTTCAAAATCTTCTGCTTTAACTCCCTACAGCAGCAAGTTGCCCCCAAATACTCAGTTACAAGTACCACAGTTATGTGCACATCAAGCTGCTAAATCTATCTCACGTTTTTGTTCGGTTTTTTCCATACCCCATAGCATGAATCAAATGCTTGGCAGCTAACCATAATACTAAACAACTTGGATATCTTTGATTCCTGAGAATCAGCAGTATACAAGCTACTAATCATGATCAGAAAGATAAAAGAAGCGAGCCATCCATTCTGTGAGATTGAAACAATAATGTTACTCCTTGATATTTAAAAACATCAGTTTAACAGTATCAGCTCAAATTGACAGAACTTCCATGGGTTTAGTTCCTCAGGTGTGTATTTTTTTAAACAAAAATCTTTTACCTCCATTTGTCTGTTTTTGAAATTGCTCTTTGTGAACAATGCACACTGACTGCTCTGCAATGGACCTTCTCTACCCAGACACTATTCCATGCTCCTTATGTTTAAATCCACTCTTTCACAACAGTCAATTGCTGCCCAGTTTCTACAGGTATCTTCAGTATATGAAATAAATTACCTTTATGTTGAACAACTATGAAGTCATGTAACGGGAATCTCTCTAGTTAAAGTCAGAAGGACATTCTCTCAAAAAGTATACTGAGTACTGCAGAAAACAACAGTTTAATCCACACCAGAATCCCCTCAGAATCAAAGAATACCACACCCTATGCTACTCCACCAGTACGTGCAAGGAGTGCCTAAAAGTAAAAGGCATGATGCTATTTTACAACCTTTAAAACAAAACAAATTGAAACAAATTCCTGGTTGAGACCCTCCAAAATAATCAGTTTTGAAGTTTAGTGGATAATTAAAATTCTAATGGAGTTACATAAATTTCAGGTTGGTTTGTTCTTGAAAAGGAGAGGAAATCAAATAGTGAAAACTACTTTAAAAAAATCTACTTGAAAGAACTAAATAGCAGCACCGTTAGGTTCTTTCCTGCTTTGCAAGGGTGCACCTTAACACTCACCATTTACAAAGAATAATGTAAAGCACATGCACATTATTTTCTTAGTCTTTTGGAAAGCATCCACTACCATCCTCCACAGTTACCAATTACAAGAAAAACATTCCATTGGTTAATGCACGTTTTGTCTTTTGTATGAAAGCAGTGAGGGCATTACTTTTTTTTTTACTTCCATGATCACCCAAAAATAATTAACTATTCACTAACACAGTAATGCCATGGGAGTTCTCTCCCTATTTTACTAACTGTTTTAAGGCCAAAGTAAATTTCCCACATCTTCCACATACAAAGGCAATCTGAGGGAACACAAAACTTTGTAGTTAATATGCAGAACTGCTGAAAAGCAAACATGCATATCCTATGTCCTCTGGTAATTTTTCAAATAGCTCCTTATTAAGTCTTTTCCTTGTCATAAAACTGAATCTTCTACAGTATACGCACACAGTGATCACCTGATACATTAAAAAAAAAGCTAGATACCTGGACCACACATATATAATTCATCCATGAGTTAAAGGGGAAAAAAATATTAGTCAGCATTAGCTGATTAGTCATGAAGAATTAATATTGTGCATTCTTTTTTTAAAAAAATACACTATACTGCTACTGAGATGCTGATGTATCAAGATACTTCATAATCATAAGAACTTGGATTTGGGCACTAAGTTTTTGTACCCGTGTCATCTAAACAGCGATCATTGGTTAACAACCAAGGAATTTACCTAATACTGCAAGACACAAAACACCAAAAACTGAGAATGCAAACATATCTAATCACAAGCAAATTATTTTGTTATAAAGTGAACATCTCTAATTCTAACATGCTAGCATATCAAAACAAAGCTATTCCAGTATTTGTAAAAGCCAAGTCTCTACATATATGAAGTACTACCTGCTGGCTTTCATCACTTCAACTGGAATCTAATCTATTTGAGTCGGACTGACTAGTTCCTCTCATTCCCAATTTACTTTTATTTTCACTAATCATGCACCACAGTAATCCCACTTCTAAACACACTGCTCGCTCCCTGTAACAGTGTTGTTTTACACGCTGCCCTACCCTCTCGGCATTTTATTCACAAGACTATGAAAGTAACAATTTTTGGCTGACTAGTACCAACATGACATTGACAATCTAGTCATCTACCACATTAAATTCATTAACTATTGCACTGCTCTGACATAAAATACATTATTAAGTTGCACTATGCAACTTCAAACTAAGTTTCAAGTATTGGAAGACTTCCCAGAGTTAAACAGTACATAAACAAAACCTCTACTTAATCACAATCTCTACTCAACCAAATACATAAGCAACACCATTGCTTAAGAAATTTGAGAAATTTGATAACACAGCTGACCAAACATCAGCACTAAATTAAGTATTATCCATTTGTGTTAAAAGATTATACATGTCCAACTTCTCTTTTTATGTTTATTTATTAAGTTACAAAGCTTAATTAGCACAGATATAAGTCCTTAACGTAGCAGTAATCAAATATTCTCGCATGGCATAAACTGATAGATTTATCCACTACGTTCTTGATGAATAAACATACAAAGCCGTTCTAGACTTAGCTTTACTAAGCAGAGAAGACTTCAAAGGAGATGACCATCAAATCAAGTTATAAACCTTGAACAAACAGAAGAGCAATAAATTTTATTTAAGTTTAGATTTCAAAACAGGTGACTTGATGAAGTGATGGAACTTGTTAGCAAAATCACCTGAACAGAAGAGGTCAAAGATAAATGTTGGAAAGAGAAAAACTGAAAATTCTGAGTTGGAAGTATAATAACCAAGCACGTACTCATGCAGAAAAAGGCTCCAAAATTTAGTTCAAGAAAAAATATTCCAGCCAGACACATTAGTCCATTTGTACTACTATGCCAAATTCCAGAAATGTTGGAGAACTTAAAATACCAGTGTGAAAGTCTGTAAAGCTACGCTGTGCTAGGCTAACATAATAACTATGAGTGCTTAAGAAAACAGAGCAGTGCTACGCTGAGTTTCCCATGCAACACTCCATGTGAAATTTAACTAAAGAAATGGTGATTCCTAGAAAAGCTCTTTAAAGTATAAGCTAAAACAAAGCAACAACAGCAGTGCTAAAAGTAGAATCAATTAAAAGGAGGGTGACCAAAGGGGATGGAAAACAATGATCTCTAAAAATCAATTAGCAAAAGTGGAATCTCAAACTGAATTTTTAATGCTGCCAAACGAGGAGGTTTTACAGCACCACCCCCAACGAAGAATGTTCTGTTTGACACTGACAAGATGGCAAACCCCATTATCAATCACACACTGACCAGGAGGGACCAAACAGTGACAGCTGCAGAAGAGCAAATATCTTAATTGATATAGCTATGTATGATACTTTCAGTGAAAATAAGAAGAATTTCATTAATAACCCTGTTAAAATCCTGTACACAATTTTGGTCATCCTCATTCAGAAAAAATACTGAAGACATGAAAGAATATTTGGATCATGTAAAAACAGCCAGGCACTCAGAGGAAAAAATAGAGAGGCTGGCTAGGGAAAAAAGCAAAACCAAAAGAAACAAGAGAGGTTTGCTCATTATCAATACACTACCACCAGAATAAGAGTTAAAGGGGCAACATGTGCTGTAAAATTAAACAGATTTTAACTGGCCACAAGTAATCATAACATAAAAAAAAATAAAATCTGAATTTGAGACACACTATTTTGGAAGAACCCACCATAACAAATTATGATTTAGATGGGAACAAAATTGTTAACTCAAAATATGATCTGTTTTGAGGTAACATATATGATACATAGCTTGGGATAACAATTTCCTACCAAGACAGTCTTCAAACTACAATAAATTAGGTCACACATCAAGAAGAAAGTAATTCTGTATGCAGATTGTTTATAAAACTGCTGTATGATCCACACTTCATTAAATACTTTAACCAAGGTGCTGAAAAAATGAAAAAAATGCTTGTATTTATGCTAGGTAGTTCATACAGAAAATAGCAGTACTCAAAAACTGTCACCCAGTTCCTCTATTACAACTGTTAAACAACTCCAATTTCACATTGAAAGATTAAGATAACCAGTCGGTTTTGAAAAACTGCTCATTTTTCATCCAATGTGCTTGAATTCACTGCAAATACATACACCTGAATAATCTTCTAAAAGATAAACATACCTATGTAAACATGGTTCTCCAGGGAACTGAAACCTGGCAACAATCGAGCTAAGTCTTACATGACTGAAGCCTAACTTCAAGGTTAAAAACCCAGGCTTTTTGTAATTGTCATTTTTACTAAACCTGAGTATTTTTCCAGACTTGAACGTAAGTTAAACTGAAGAGACATATTAGTGTACTAATCTTACTGTTATCCATCCTTTTGTACCATGCATTAGTTCAGCTGTCTGACTCAACACATTACCAGCAGGCAGGAAATCAGCAAGGCAACTAACTTTTTCTGAACATGCACAGCCAGCAAAACTTTAACGAAGAGAATCATCTACCACTAAAGCATCAACCTCTGACAAAGTGAGAAACAAGAACATTGCTACGTAGGTTTCTTTTACTGCAATGAAAGGTACTAGCTGCTATTTGCTCAATTTTATTTGTTGTTATTCCACAGTGAATGGAATGTTCAATCTAATTTGCAGTTGGGTATGTTAAAACATACTTAGCCCATCTTTCCAAGTTTCATTTCCTTCAAGAAAAAGTAAAGCTCTTCAACAACAACCCTCCCCCCCATTAAAAGTTTTTTTTATATTATGAAAAAATCCCATTATCAGAGGTATAGGTAGATTCACAATCTTTTTACTCCTTAACACGATAAACAGACACTCACTTCCCAAAAACTAGTGTTACTTCCTTTATTAGCTGGATTCTTGTTTCACACTCACTCCCTTCAACCATAACGGAGCTTTCACTAAGAATAAAGAGATTGTAGATGGCCTGCCTACTCTGTAAACAATAGTAAATATTTGGTTAGTGATACTACTTTTAATTCTATAATTAATAAGAATAAAATAGACTAAGCTGGGTATTCTGATTATCCTTTTCTGTTTCACACACAGAGTATTTGATTTGCACGTAACATCAGGCCCCCGTTAGGTAGATCGACCTTGTCAGGTGAGGTAGCCATAGTCAAAACTGCCCCCAAATTATCTTGGTCAGTACAAGTCACAGCTACTTTGAAGATATCTTTGCAAACGTACATCATTTTACAGGTACATCTAAGGTAATGTGCACTTTGCCATGAGATTCCAAGTGTCATGGTTGTATAGGCTGCCACAACAGCAATCAACTGAAACCTAATGAAACAAAGCCACAGCCGTTCCTCAAAAGACATCATTTGCATTCTCTTCAGGAACATGAAGAGGTTAGTATTTCTCAATAAATTACTACTAATTTTTTTACAGTTGCACAATGTAACTATACTAGGAACTATGACAATATCCTCATATACCCTTGATTCCAAAATACTTGGCAAAAATGCCATTATTAATTGCAATCATTCTTCACATTTCCAATCCACACTTACTATTACTAATCAGTAACAATAATTATTACCAGATATTTAGGCCCTGCTTTGAGATAATGTATCAGTAAGATATCACCTTCAAGAGTAAGCACAGTGCTTCTTTCCAAGAAAATAAATATAGACTACCTTGGTCTATACCTTATTACATCTTTATGCTAATACTCTCTTATTCAACACCAAGAGGTATTTTTTAAAAGATCTGAAGGAATTGCACTTTTTTGGGAAGTAGCCCTTTATGAACAATTTCATGGAACACAATAAAGAAATCAGAGTGCTTGCAAACATGATTTTTTTCCCTAATATACAAGACAATTGATTTCAGAATCCATATCCTAAGCTTGAGTACTTGTTAAAACACTCCGAGCATATGTTTAACTTTTAAGTTAAAAACTTAATACACTTCCAGCATGTTTTGGTGTACTTAACCAAAAAAGGAAACATGACTTTACAATGCACTTGAGGGCACAAGAGTCTGTTTAATAAGCATTCAGACATAATATGAAATAAATCTTCTCTATACAGATGATTTTATTGTTTGTTGGGTAGATTTTTTCTTTGGTTTTATAAGAAGTATACTTTGAGACAGCAAAATCCAGCAAAATATGCATACACAGCACAACAAAACCGCAGATGTGTTAAGCAATGTATTTAAGTTAATTGACAAGTTTTCAGGCAATTGTGACTACTACATGAAGCAAAAGCATAATCAGAGAACTGCTGTCTGAGATCCCCCAGCACCAGAAACATTGCTCTTCCTGTGAGGAAAAAAAGCACTGAAAGTCCTCATCTGTGTGTACCTTATGGATCAGTTTTAACATCACAAAACAATTATACTCATATCTGGCAACTTGCTAAATTCAACCAGTCAGCTAAGCTGGCATTTTTACATTCAAAGACCTCTGCCACATGAAATAAGGTTTTAATTGACAGAAGAAGAAGATACTGTCCAGCAGTAGAGGAGGAATGAGACAATTTGCCTCTGGGTTTCAGACATTTCCTGACAGCAAAGACATGGCAAAACTCCAAAACTCTGGCCTACTCCAGGCTCCAGAAAGCAGTTTCCTCTAGTAGACATATGTTTTTGCCCATTTTCCTCATCCCAAAGACTATCCTACTACCAGACTGTTTTTCCTCCATACTCACGTCCCATTTTTAACCTATGGAAGAAGATAAGATTCTTCGTTCCTTCAAGCAGTTCTAGTTCCCACCCAACATTCTCTTATACCTCCAAACAGTCCACAAACTATGGCTACATTGCCAGACTTTTTTTCCAAACACAGACTCTTCCTGACTATTTAAAAATAAATAAATAAATAAAATAATTCTTTCTTAAAAGCAAAGAAGAAGAAAGCAAAGCAATTGCTCACAACACACGCCAGTGAGTCCTTTATCTCAAGTCCACTCCCCAGATTCAAAGAAACTGACTGCTGAAATTACATGGCCTTCTCAGGTTGGAGTAAAGCATGCCTATGCACAGTAAGCTCAATAAAAGAAATTGGATGGAGGTTCAGCACATAATCAGCAGAAGTCTTTTTGGACATTTAAGTGTTCAAATGCAAACATGCAATCTGCCTCACGTATATCTAGGCAGACTGCTAAACAAAATGATAAAAGCACTCATTTTAGAAACCTCTCATAGAAAATTTTTTTAAGAAGTGTAATTTCTGTTTTAAAGTACTAAGATTTTTCCCCCTATGTTAATTCTTGAAAACTTCTTCACTGTTTTAATCAAAACTTTCAGTATAGTTCAGCCTAAATTACACACTTTGCATGAGAAGTTTTAGGTAGTTTTGCAAAGCTACATACTGTAACACAAGAGGTCATCTAGTGGACTATATAATGCACCCTTAATCAGAAGTTGTATCAGAGCTACTTAAAAAGATATATGACAGCACAGCACATCCTACAAGTAATATCTGCAGCTTTATATTGCATAATTCATATACTTCTTCAGAAACACACTCTGGATGCCTGAAATAGGATTTCAGTTTATACACTAAAAATACTAGGACTACTGGTATCACATTAACAGTGTATTTCTTTTCATTATGATAGTGTTCAGTACCAGGTACTACAGTGAAAGATAACATCACATCTGCTAGCCTGCCCATAAAGTCACTATCTGAATTTTGTTTCACGGTTCATCTTACGCATCTTCAGGAGAACCTCCCCTGAAAAAAACAAAACAAAACAAAACCCACAAAACTCTAACAAAATAAATCAATCACAGAACAACCCACACAAACAATCTCCCCACCCTTCCCCCCAAAAAGCCACCACCACCCCACCACTATGCTAAGATGTATTTCAACTTCAAATACAGGCTACAGAAATGGAACCAAGATGAGGTGCCAACTACACACCAGCTTACACTACTGCTTCTAACATTAACTGCCCAGAACTACATTCTGCCGGAGAAGATGAAACATTGCTCATTAACTCACAGCCATGCACAACTACTAATGGCATGTAGCTAAGGCTACACTACCAGAAGGGAAATAAAATTTTAACATCTATTATGTTGAATGAGAGTAGGAAAGTTTCATTTTCTTCCTCCATTTAACATTCAAGCCTTTTTTTTAAAAAAAATTTTGAGTACAAAAGCAGCCAAAACCTAGAATAACCTTTCAGGCTTATATATTCTGCTAGTCTCAGTCTCTTTCCCTCTAAACTTTTCTCCTTCACCCACCTGTTCCCACATACTGGCTGCACGGGAAAACAATTCTCTTTTGAAATCATCTTTGAAGAAAAAAGCGTAAGCAAATAGTCAATCCCCTCTTGACACCAGACCTGTAGAGCATCTGATAAGAGCTTCACTGCTTTCAATTACATTGTGCAGTGGACAAAAAAAAAAAAACACCCAACCATCAAACAAACAGAAAAACTCCACAGAAGAGTGTAGAACAACTTTTTGGGGTCTTCTACCCATCACTGACACTTAAAAACTCATTTCAACGTGATTTTCTAATATAAAATGCAACCAGACTATCATACCATAAAGTGTTCTTGAAAGTATTGCCAAGCAGTCTAAGTTTATAAAGTTCCATAGAGTGAAGTAAGGAATTAGAAATACAACCAGTAACACTACTTATAATTACTATTCAAAACAGCCCAAATGCATGCTGAATACATCCCAGCTTGCCAGTAAATTCTATTAGTTTCCCTCATTAATGTGATTGAATATTGAATGAAAATATCTAGGTTGGTATATTTTTTCAGCTTTGAAAATACAGCAACATTATTAGTATCAACTGTCGTGCTTCCTCTCAAAACTAAAAAACTGAACTGCAAATTGTAGCTGCGCACTTCAAATGGGGACAAATACTAGGGGCTTTGCACTCCATTTAGGTAAGTGGCTGTCATGATCCCCTCAACTCAAATGTTTTTTAAATAAAAAAAAAAACAAAAAAACAAAACCCACGTAATATTTTTGGGAATAATCTTCATCATCTGCAACATTTCTCCCTTAGGTCATTAATAAAATTGAAGTGAAACACGGAGATATTGCGATTGCATGATTAAGAAGGAAAAGCAAATTATTTAGATATCTGGTCACCTCTTCAGAACTTCCAATACTGGAAGGAGAGGCTAAATTAAAGTTTTCAGTTGCTATCAATATAGAATCATAGAATGGTTTGGGTTGGAAGGGACCTTAAAGACCATTCAGTTCCAACCCCCCTGCCATGGGCAGGGACACCCCTCACTTCACCAGGTTGCTCAAAGCCCCATCCTGGTGGACAGGAGGATGACCATGAGCCTGGGGTGCATTAGAAAGGGCGTGGTTAGTAGGTCGAGAGAGGTTCTCCTCCCCCTCTATTCTGCCTTGGTGAGGCCACATCTGGAGTATTGTGTCCAGTTCTGGGCCCCACAGTTCAAGAAGGACAGGGAACTGCTTGAGAGAGTCCAGCGCAGAGCCACTAAGATGATTAAGGGAGTGGAACATCTCCCTTATGAGGAAAGGCTGAGGGAGCTGGGTCTCTTTAGCTTGGAGAAAAGGAGACTGAGGGGTGACCTCATCCATGTTTACAAATATGTAAAGGGTGA
>VZRW01000334.1:260960-280536 GCA_013398125.1 Aegotheles bennettii
CTGGCTCCCTCCGGCACCAGGGCCAGGCTCAGGCATTCACTGCAGCCAGAGACCTGCACTGCTGCATGTCTGCTCACGGGATCCGTCTGAGTTTCAACATGCCTCCTTGCTACCGCTTTTGAGTGCGTTGCAACCATGGTCTTCCTGGTCAGGTGGCCTGTAGCAGGCCCACACTATGACATCTCCCGCTCCCATCTTCCCTTCAACCCTGACCCATAAGCTCTCAGTCTGCTCTTCATCCATCTCCCTGCAGAGCTCCATGCTCTCCAACTGATTGTTGATGCAAAGGGTGACACCTCCTCTTCCCTTGCCTGTCCTTCCTAAAAAGCTTGTATCCATCCATTCCCACCCTCTAGTTGTAGGGGCCACCCCACCACACCTCAGCAATGCCAATAACATTGTAGCCCTGCACATTCTGCAGGGGGATTAAGAGACCAGTGTATGTAAGCAACCTACTTCTCATATTTACTAAGACTTTGCCAAATTATTTCTAGATTGTGAATCACACGGCCTGCATTGAAGAAACTAATTTAAAGTTTACTTTGTTTCTGGATTTCAGTAAACTGAGTTTTGCCAGCTCATAGAAGTAGCAGCAATCAGTAAAACTGGGAAGTAAACTCAGTTTCCTATCTCCTTTTCATTTTCCATTCTTTCAAGAAAAGTAAGCAAAAGGCAAGTCTAATTTTACAGATTCACACCCCCACCTCAATGTTTTAGTTCTTTCCCATACTTAAGCAAACATCATAAACAATCTCCACTTTCCAAAATAATCTGCTCCTAACATAACTTTTACATCTGGTTAAGAACATGAGTTGGGGGTGAGGAGGTGTTGAGATGTTTTTTAAAGAGAAAAATGCCTCTATGAAATACTAAGGATAACAACAAAAACTATACACCAACTTTTTATTAAAGATTTCTCAGAAGAAATTAATTCTCAGTTTCACAGATTTTGGCCCATAACCAGATGCACAGATCAATTCCTAAACTTGCGATAGACTAGATGCCCTATAAAAGTCTTCCTTAATGACAAATGCCAAGATATGCATTTACTAGAGACAAACTGAAAATAGAGCTTTACAACTTCAGTCAACAAAGCAAAACAGAAGCTAAGTTATAAATGGTAAGGCTGCAGTAAACAATACTTATGAAAGCGACAAAATGTTAGAATAGATTGAGACTCTTCAAGAGGACTGGAATATAAAATGTAGCAGATTAAATCTAGTGCTTCATGCAAAGTAAATTGGATGAAAAAAATTATGTGCTCTCTTATACTTTATACTAAAGAACCACTTTATACCACAGTAAGAATTAAGAAAAAAGTCCACACCATTCTGAGTAGCATAGCAAGGGCATTTAAAAACTAATTCATTTTAAGACCCCTAAAGAAACATAGTGGAAAACAAAAAATAGAGCATGCTGAAAATAAAACAATGGTTATCATTACAGAGTAAGTGAGCAGCATAGAACACATATAAAAGTTTATATGAATAGGTTTATATAAATGCCACAAGACACAGGGTGTCTTTGTAGTTTATACTGTAATAGCATCAAGACCTTTCATACTGAACACTGTACAGAGAATCTCTCGTTTTATCTCAAGAAAAAGCTCCTTCTGAAAGTTTGTAATGCAGGTATCAGTATGGTAAGTAGAAAAATGAGGTGAAAGCAGTCAGCACAATATATCTGGTTAAAAGGATAGACCTGAAAGAAAAAACAGTTCAGACAAAAGACAAAGACAGTTTGATAGGATGAATGGCATAAAGAAAGTAAACCAAGCCAGTTTCCCCTGTTGAAATTCAAGGTGAAGACCACAGCAAAAGAAAACCCGTTTTGATATAGTACAGACAATACTGCCGAAGTGCAAACGCGACTTTATGCAACTACAGGGGATAAATGCCAGTGTAATCACTGTCATTAGAAATAGACCATACGAGCTCTTAAGTGCATCCCACACACAAAGAAATAGTGACAAGAAGTCAGAACACCTCCCCCTCTTTCCTTGATGGGCATTTGCTGATATATGTAATACAAACAAAAACCAGTAAGAAAAAATTAACTTGAAAATCAATCTACAGTGTTCAAAGAAAACAGAGCATTAATCACACGTTTTACTGAGAGTAAAATGTTACTACTAGCAATTTTGTTATGCCTTACCACGACCCAAGAGGCTATTACATTCTTTTGTTTTTTAGGTTTTAAGTTTGTTTCTTTTTAATCTGAAACTTAGGAAATAAGAATGGCAACACAGAAACTTAAGTCTACACAGACACTTAATCAACAGGAAGAAAGCACAGTGAAAATAAGGCTAATCATAACCTAATGGAAGATCCAAAGACTTGTAACAGCAAGCTGTGTGAAATTATTCCTTTCTATTTCCTTATTGTTACAGAAGCAAAACCTTGCATAGTTTAAAAGGCAGCACACAGGTCATCCCAGAAAAGAACTACAGATCTTGAGAAAGCTGTAAAGAATAGAGAAATTATGCCACTACAAGAAAATTCACTACTCTAAAAGAAGACGACAACATATCCCAAATTATATACAAAAGTCCAGAAGAAATTACAAATCTGGACCTTCAGAAAAGCATTACTCCAGAAAGTCAGGATTGCTATACCACTTCTCCTTCCTTTGAAGGATAAGGAAAATTACTCATCTTACCAGTCCCCTGCTGCTGAAAAACTAAGTCACCACTGTCTGCCTTCTCACTCCCAGCTGCATAATTCTGTAACATCTCTCACACCAGCTCTGCCTCAGTAAGCCAATTCAACTCACTAATCGAGCAATAGACTATTCATACATTTCCTCTTTTTTGCTTGATTACGTTTCTTCCAGTTTACTGAGCAGAAACAGATCACTGAAGAATCCACTGAATGCCAGCAGTAGTAGAAAGGACACCTTCCCAATTAAGAATCTTCTTTTTGCAAGACCAAGCTACTAAATTAGGTCAAAATAATCTTCCATAATGTCTCTCCAAGGTTTTCTAGTATTTTTTTATATAAAAAAATGGTCCTACAGTTATTTTGCAATAAACAGGTCAGACAATCTCCTTTTCTGTTAATATTCCAGTTTCAACTCTATCCAAGACCCGTACTTGGTCTTTCCTAATTAAAGGGGCACCTCTGAATGCTTACAGTCAGAAGGCAATAAGGAATACGGATGAGCCACTCATTAACTACAGAAATGGTGTGTGGTAGACATCCAACAACTGCCAGAATGAGACTAAATTGTTTTCACCACACAACTACTTAATAATCCTTATGCCTTCTGGTAATAAATGGTACTACCTCTTCAGAAGCTTTACTAAAATAATAAATAAATAAATAAATATTTTTAATTATTTTTTTTTAAATATCTATCAGGATTGGTAACAGGTTTGATTTTCTAAAGTGCAGAACAAACTGAAATCCAGAGCAAGAAATGAGCAGCTCCTGTTTCATATACTTGCTAAAAAGATTCTTTGTGTTGGCCTAGAAATCAGGCCATATTTTACCTTCGGGAATTTTACCTTAGGAATCATATAACCAAGAGAATTATTCAAGTACAGACCATACCTCTGATTTCATTTAAGAGGAGAAACTGGACCAATGAAATGCCTGAAACAGTACCCTTACCAGATTGTTCCAAATGCCACACAATGTTTCGCCACCGAATGTTTCTATTCACCTTAAAGACAGTGACAAAATCCAACACTATCCATTCTTAATTCTGCCTGAATGATCATCTCTCAAAGCACCCAAAATATCAGTCCAAAAGTGTTGCAATGAGGACATTAAGTGTCCAATAAAAGTATATATTTCTAAATTAATTTATTTGCAGTTATTTCTATGAACAGATGATAAGCATATCATCTTTTAGTAAGCTCCCTAAAGAATAGGGGAGAATGTTGTTTTGTTTTTAATATAGCGCTTACCATACATGGGAATTGTATTTGTAAATTCATTTCCTAGTTATCATATACAAAGAACATCAGCATTTGGTATTACTAAAAATAAAGAGATTAAGAGGATGATTTGCTGAAATGTACCAGTACCAACAATTTTGAAAAATGGTGTGCCTCTGTCAGAAATTATGTTACATACTATTAGAGAAAGTATCCTACTTCCAGACAAGTTAAATCATTTATGGCACTGCTTCTCAGATCAGCGTAATGTGCAAACCACCTTCCTATACATGGATATGTTTGGGGTTTTTTTTAAAATCTCAAATCAAATTAGGGTTAAATCTGACATATGGGAAGATCTATGAAGCAGTTGGTAAGTTTCAATTAATTATGCATACTAGGTCCTACTTTATAACAGGAGCAAATTTTAAGCAAATAAAGGAATAGGTCCTTCCAAAATCCTTACCATGTAAAGATTAAGCAGAAAGGTCAGAACTTTTTATTTAAAAAAAAAAAGACACAACACTGTATCTAGTTCTTAAATAAAGGAAGACTTTAGCGTCATCCATCTGAACTAAACAGGCCAAGCAAAATACCCTGCAATTCCTATGTTCTCCTCAATGTCGAAATGGGTGGATAAATTTAAAGCCTGCTCTCTCAGGAGTTGCTTTATAGGCAATTTTCTCCCAGTATCAAGGTCTGCAATTTCCATTTGGCTGCCAGTTTGCGATTAAATTCATCACCTTTATTATAAAAATGTGCTGCACTGCACGGCCTGCTGCACAAGAATCGTAAGGAAGACATTTTTCACTGCTAACAGCAGCATCATTCCGAGGCAGCCATCACATCCATTCAGACATTAGCGTCTCCAATGTAATGCAAGGACCTATCACTCACATGAAAAAACCCTAACAATGGGTATACCTCAAAGGAAGTTCTTCACAGGTGCTACATTTAGTTCAACTTTTTCAGTAAAAACCACCATTCCCCTCCTATATTAAGCGTTTCTAGAAGTCAGCGGTTTGAAAACAAATATATTGACATTCAACTTGTCTCCTTATTTAATCAAAACATCTCCAAGAATAAAATCAGTCCTCATATTGGCTACAGCTTCACATACACCTTACACTCCTTACTAAAATATGTGAAACTGTCTTGAAACATTTGTATTTTTAGTAAGCACCCTACAAGAATTTTTTTATGTACATTTTCTCTTCATATTGTCTTTCTTTCCCACAAGATTTGTCAAATTTCCACTCATTTTTCCCACCTCAAGATGACCTACTTCTCCTTAACAGTTTTTAGAGAAGCCTGAAAATTACTCAGAAAAAAAAAAAAAAACAACAAAAACAAAAACACATCAAGTATTCACTATCTCTTGATATGGAAGTCACAGGAGCAAGCACAATTCAAGCAGACTACACTACAGATTTTAATGTCATCCTCTGCTAAGAATCAAAAGAAAAGCCCTATCTCAATTTTCTTGCTTTTTATAAATGCTACCTGAGCTAAATAAGACATAATATAAAATTTGTATTTAAAAACAAAAATATAATACTGGAAACCGAGTAGCCAAGTGATAGCTAGCAACAGAAACAGGAGCTAACTAAAAGGCACGTGCCAAATCTTTATGAAGTATGAGAGTTAAATCCATGCTGGTTTGTGCTTCATGGAATAAGACTTTCTAAATTGCAGTGAAATAATGAAAAATAATATAAAATCACAATTTAAAATATTAAATCCTTAGCATTCTAGTAAAAAAGCACAAGAATTTCATTTAAGCATGTGAAATACCTGTATTAGTCACACTGAAAGTTAATTAAATTGTATTAGAGGAAACCAACCTATATGCACAATAGGACCTAATTTCACGTTAGCTTATTTAAGTATTACCCAGTTGTATTAACTAATGCTACATTTCAAAAGTTGTGTTTCTCTCACACTGTTTTTCAAAAATACTTTGCTACCAAATAAGCAAACATTATCTCATACAAAGCTGATGCATGTCAGTAGTCAAACTATCCTGTGACATCTTCTTAACTGATTTCACTTGATGTCACCACACAAATGAAGATAATAGCACTGGAAATAGTAGTAATGTTGTTCTGGTCAGGTCTTACATGCCTTTTTAAAACATAAGAAAAACCTGTTAAGCCATAAATCTCTGATATTTAACTGGTGTAAGTTTAAAAAAAAAAAATCAGTAAATCACTGACACTTATCAGAAATTATTAAGTCTTGCACAACTGAGATGTTTTGTAGCATATCAGATGTGTCACAAAATAAAAAAAAGTGCCATCTAGACTTCAATGACTAATAAAAAGGACATATTGCATGGGATTAGCAGCAATGTAAATTAAAGAAATCATCTGAAAAGCCATTTCATAAACATGAACTCTAAAACCAAGGAGTCTTTAGCCTATTTGTCTACAAAATTGATTTAAATTTCAACCAAAACTGCCAAACATTTGCTCATATTGCAGAATAATACTCGAAACTTTCTTTTGGCAATAAAAAATGGCATCTTGTCACACTGTAATTAATTGGTTTCCACTGCAATGCAGCACAGAAAGCTGATTTCAACTCGACTTTATTGAAAACAATAGGTTGGTATTTGCAAGCTGGAGTTACGATTATTTCACAGCCCAGTGCATTTAACAATTGGCACATCAAGTTCTGGGACTAGTAGATGAAATTATCAACCAGATAAGATAATGAAGCATTAGTGTTCACCTCTTGCCATTACAGCAAAAGCTGAGATCGGAGTTTTTCTGACTGAAACAATGACAAGAGAAGGATTACTGTTTTGTCAAAACCTGCAGAACTAACCAAAATGTGGTTTATTATAAAGAAAGGTGCTCTGCATGACACCTGTAGATACCCAAAGACAGGCAAAAATCAGCACTAAAAAAACTTCCATATGCAAGTTTGCATGATGACATCCACCATGTTTCATACATAAATTTCAGTATTGTGTTTTAATAATAATAGGTTTTTTAAAAACAAAACATTAATTTCATTTTTTGTGTCAAAATTCAAAATACGTTAATTACATTTATTCTTAAAACCAGAAAGTTTGATTTTTAATGAAAATATGGTGGTGAGAAAGAGAGCATCCATGTCTATACAAACACATGGTAGAAACAGAATATTAAAACAAAACCACTATTTGTTTTACCAATCTGGTATCCAGGATCTCTACTACCTACAGAATTAAAATGCGGAAGATAATGTAAGTTTTTATGGAGTAGCTACAGAGTCATCAATTTTCTCTTTAGGTGACAAATTCCAGTGAGTTTAAGAACAGACGCTTTTAGGAACAAACCAGTAAATTGAAAAAGTGCAACCCACCATACAAATTAAACTTCCAATATTTAAACTGAATGCTAACTGTAAATCACACGTCATTCTCAAAACACAATTCTATAAGCTTCTAATACAATACAAATTTGAATTACACTAGTTTCATCTATCTCTTAAATCTACCACAAAGAACCTTATAAATTATGACTTTATATTCAAGATTGATTTAAAGAACAGATTTACTACATAGGCAGGATCTGCACCTGGACTACTGTGCATTAAACAATGGTATAAGTTGCATTCTTTTTTTTTTTCTTTTTTTTTCCTTTCTTTCAAATTCATTTATCACTAACAGCAAACAACACTTCCTATCAGCTCACAGAGCTGTCCATCAGGGGGTGAAAAGTTTGGAAAAAAAAATTCCTGAAATATTTCCAGCTAAAGGTACATGAGCACATTGAACTCACTTTAATATCCTTGTTCACAAATGACAACAGTGTGGCTATTTTAATGGTATTAAAAATGAAAGCTACAGATGCCCTTAAAGACAGTTTACTACTGAAATTACTCTACAACAAAAGCATACAAAACAGAATTTAGTAGGTGACATCTCTTATACCTAGTCTTGGCATTTAACATCTTAGTATTTTGGTGTTCCAGTGCTGCAAACTGGACTGTACTGATAAATTAATTACATTCTCTACATCTCATCTTGGAAAAACGTCATCATACTCACTACTTCAGTAAAAATGTAATAGGAGGAAGTCCCAATAAAAGGATAAATGCACATACATGAAACAAATTTCAATTTACACAATGGCAAACAAACCCTTAAGAGTTTGGTTTAGGCAAGTTCCTTGTTTCAAAATTTTACTTAAGCCCATGGGCAAGGGCAATTGCTATAACGAAAATGCCTTTAAATAAGTAGTCTTCAACCTTTTCCACTTAGAAACTAACAAAAAGTTCCCCAAAGAGGTGAAGTCTCAGTGTAGCCTATTTAAATCTCCCAAGAACAGACTTCCTTTTTCTTTGTTGTCTTCAGCAACTCTTCATATGCAGTGGGTCTGCAAATCATAGATTGAAAAACATCACCCTGCTAACTCATATTGCTTTTCACTTAGCTCCATTAATTTTGCCAACAAAAAAAAAAAGATGCTGTTTACTTCAGAGAGAACATGGTCTCAGAGATCTCATATTAAACACTACTTTGTTTTCATGCAATAGCAAATACAAACCCTTAAGAGTTTGGTTTAGGCATGAAATCTCTTTGATGCTACTTTTTCTGTAAGCAACCACATAATTTCACTGATGGTGCTGCAAAAGGAAACATGCCTGTTTTGTAATTATTTGCTATGTTAGAAAAGGTTTAGGACAAGGAGCAGCTATAGTAGCTCAGTGTGACAAGCACAAGGAAAAACAGCACACGTTAAGCTGGAAAAAGTCAGCACATGCAGAGGCAGTCTTGATTAGATTGTGCAAACGGTAATATACAGTATCTCCATCTCTCTTATCCTAAGAAAATGTTCTGCCAAACAGATGATAAGCTACTTCAGATCTCACACTACTTCAGATTTCACACTACAGCATTTACTGACACCTTTATATCTCGGCATTATTCTCCTTTCCTAAATCAAGTGTGGTGTATAATCTCAGTGTTTTAGGGCTAACTTAACTTGTTACATTATATTTTTGCAAATTCAGATCATTTTCTGAGCAAAAAGACATTTCAGTTCAAAATGCAAATACTTCAAGAAAATGTACTCTGATTTTTTTCTGGTCCTGTCATATAATGCTTTAACAGTTTCAAGATGAACACATAGTACAATTTTTTGTAGTTAATTCTACAGTAATATGTTCTTACAACATACTATGCCCTTTGTGGTAATTTTTTCATGATACCAATATTGATAGTTGCATAGTACTTACCTCCATATTTGTGGCATTGTTACATTAATTAGCTTAACAGCCTGGAAATTATCCAGGTTTCATTACTAGCAATATTTGTTTGTTCCTTCACCTTCCAAGCAAAAAAAACCCAAAAAAAAAAAAAAATTGTTTACAGCAGCACAAGCTGTGTTTCAACTTCATACATACTATGAGAAATTACTAACCAGCTGTAACTAGACTAAGAAGAAAGTTCCTTAAATGTTACCACTTTATTAGTATCTTGCCTTTATATCTGAAATTTAACACTTAGAGCACACAATAAAAGTCTGAAGAAAAAGAGAACACAATATCCTTCCGATTATACAGGAACACATTTTAGTTATTAACAATTGCTCAAAACTTTCAGCAGCCAAATTGCTTAAGCCAGGAGAGAAAAATGTATGAAAAATGTGGACTTATCTGTGTAGAAATTTATACTATAACATAACATTATACTGTACTAGCTATGACTACTATATGACATACTGAAATGTTTGTCTTCAATACCCATTTCAGTATTGAGTTCTGCTCAGGGCTGAGAAAGCCTGTACATACACTCTTTAGCCTGCATATGTACGTTTAGTTACCTACAGTAAACTAAAAAGTCAGAAAAAATCCATACAAACAGCCCCCATGAAATAAAGAACTTGAACATTACTATGTTAAACTGTTCTCCACATATCAAGTGTTCAACAATTTAATATAACCATGAGTGGTCAAAAACAATCCTAGCACAAACAATATTAAACAGGATTAAAAGGACCTGTGCACGTGACAAAAAAACCCAAACAACTTAGTTACGCTATTACACTGATAGAAGCAAAGAAACAAAGGCAATTTTATTTCTGGTTTAATCCCCTCAAATTCACAATTTTCTTTATCCTGAAAAAAAAAAAAAGAAAAAGAAGAAAAAAAATTTAAAACTGAAAGTAATCAGTAACTGAAGTAACTGGAAGTAAGTGAAAGCTGTGAGATCTAAAAAAGGTTAGCTCAAAACTTGAAGCAAAATTAAGTTCAGAATAAACTAAATCTGCCTCTAAGTTAATTTATCCAAGTTTTTATTGCTAAATAAGGTTGCTGAGATTGCAAGCACCAAGAGAAGTTCAGGAGTCTGTCTTCAGAACATAATTCACATTTATCAGTCCTAAAGATTGAGGCAAAACTTTCTCAATAAAGTACAAACCAGTTGTCCATCTGTCATTTTAAGCTGTTAAATTTAGTAACCTTGAATTGTAGAAGGGATGTGTTTCTCTTCTACTCAGACAAGCAAAGGAATGCAGTCCCTCCTCACTTAATTACCCAGCATACACCTAAATACCAACTGCCATCCCTCAACACTCCAGCCTTAGCTGTGGCAGGTATCTGCTGCAGCATCCATTCCTCTCCAATTCATCATCGTCAGCTTTCTTGCTGACACTCTTCAGAGCTGCTTAGTTGATGAATTACTCTGTTATTCATCCTATGTTAATCTGAGGCTGACGCAAGAATACCTTTCTGAAGACACTTAACAGTATTAAAACTCGGCACTACCAAGTGCCCTCAGTGTGCATTAAACCTCCCGTTTGGAACCAACAAGCTTCCTCATGAATAGTTATGAATAAAATACAGTTACTAAATCAATAGGCACTAGGTTTATGTACCCCATTACCTATAGACAAGGCTTCCGCACAATTCCTTGCTTCCCTGGAAGCTACACTTGAACTATTAGAAATTGGAAGCACTTTGATCCATATAGAATTTAACCTCAATTAACCCCATATTAAATTGATATAGGGAAGTTTTTCCCCTCCGGCTTCTCTAATATCACTATATTTCTTAAATGCCACAGGTCTCTAAGAAAAGTTATTTGAAGTCCATAAGCTTAATAAGGTTTTCTTAAGAAAGCCAGCTGTACTTCTTTGTAGTTTCTTCCAAGGCGGATTTGATCTTTAGATAATGTTTGCTCCACATTTTTTCCCAAAGGATTATGCTCATCTTGTCACAAAAAGAAAATTTATCCACAGAGAACAAACACAAAAACACAGCAAGAGATTTCAAAATGAGACTCAAATCTCCGTAACCATATTATTACAACAGCTAAATATACTTCTCTTTGCAAGGCAATTGCAGTCACTAATTTTATATGCTAAAGTATCACTCTTCCCCTCGAGATGTTTCAATACACATATAATCAGTCGTCTTGATAGAATCTTGGTTAGAACTCATTTCTGATCCCTACCATACCATCTATGCTGAGATGTTGTTTGAGTCTCTTTACTAGTTGAACACAAAGTGACAGAACTACGTGAAAAGTGGGAACAAAAGAATGTGTGTAAGGAGTCTTGCTTCAGGTTGATTCAGAGGCAGTATCAGATTTCCACAAAAGTCTTGGGTGATTTAAAGTAGTAGTAATCCCCTCATAAACTGACAGCATATGAGCCTCTCTGACTATACTTATCTTTATAGACGATAAGATACTTAAGCAATTAAAGAACTACCCACAACTTGTCTCTGCCATCATCTCACATGCAACGTTTTCTCACTGCGCAGACAACCTTCACAGCAGAACATCATACTTTAAACAAGACGGCTGAGCCTATTACAGCATTTTAACACACAAACCAACTGTTAGAAAACACATTCGTCAATAGGTTATACACATAGTATTCACGCAGTTAGTTTGGAAATTTGGAGGGGGGAGGAAGAAGATAACAATAGTTTGACAACTTCTTGAAAAAACATTCCTGTTAATTTCTGATGTAGGGGTGCAGCTCACGCTCCTTCAAAATGAGACAAACTGAAACTAACTCAAAGCAGCACGCACAGATGAACAACACTGCTCAAAAGCAAACAGCACTGGGTCAGAGAATTTTTCCTTGTGTTCTCATCCTCCCCATTCCTGCAAAGAAACCAAAGATATTGCACAGCAAACAGACGTGGATTTGGCTTTTTCTACATCTAAAATTTAAAATTACGCATTAACTTTTGATATAATTATTTGCAAGTTATTAGATTAAGCTGTATTAAGATGAATATTAACCTATTTGCTAATGTTTCAAAGCCTGATAAATAAACGGAAACTTTGTTCAGCATCAGCTGGATGTTTTAGTTGAGTTGCTATTTAAAGATACAAACCAGAATATGAAGTTTTTATTCACACTCGTGCTGCTAGACAGATCTGTTGCTTACTTTTTAAGATTTCAGGCATATTCCATCTCCTAGACACAAATGAAGAAAATTTACTGCAGTTAGGATAGGACATTTCGACCAAATAATGGTTACAGAGATTTCTAAGATAGTTCTTTAATCTAAATTAGACAAAGCAATAAGGTTCATTATCTCAACAGCTTAAGGATTTAAATTTAGCAAAGTCTGGCTTCCATCTAGTGTCAGCTAGTCTGAAAATAGTCACGTCCTTAAATTTTGAATGAACCAGATGTACAATCAGGTGACATCAATTAGCAGTTTCAGACTTCATCATAAACGTTTAAGCGAATGTAGTTCTCTCCCCAAGGCTCTGTTCTGTATCCTCAGCATTGAGGCACCTCAGCCATTGTGCCCAACACAACTACTCTGAGATCACATGTGGCGAGTTCGATCACAGCTCTGATCCATCTGAAAAGCAAGCCAGCACCACACAAAAACAAACTCAAAAAACCCCTGACCAGTCCAGAATATCAGCTGACCTTTTAAGCCAGAAACTGATCCACCAGATAAGGGTATAAAATACTGTATTATCTTCCCCTGCCTCTGCTCTGACATCAGCAGCCCTTCGGATGCAGTCCCCCTCAGAACTACTTTGATGTGACTTCCCAGTGGTGTAACAAGATTTTAATTGTTTGTCATGCTGGGATTTTTTCTCCTTTTCAAACCAAGTCTTAAAGAAGCATAAACATTTACAAGGCTATATACCATTAAAAGTGTTAGCTGCCCCACTATTAATATGCTCAGTCACACAAACTGTTGAAGGGTTTATCCCCTTTAAAAACAGTATCCTGAGGATCTTCTCACCCACACACTTCCTGGAGCATTGCAATAAAGTTACAAAGTATTGAAGCATGCTCTGTGATGGAAACACAGAAAATCTTCTCTAACCCACTACAGTATTGAGTAAAGTACAAGTGTTCAGGTGCAACTGCAGAGCAGTCAATAATATTCAAAAAACTGATTTAAAAAATTAACTTCCAGCATACTATTCAATCAACTATACACCACCAAAAATGCTAAAAGAAAACCCATTAGCACTTACCTACCTATTGCCATTTCCCTTCAAGAGAATGATTTTTTGCAATGAACCGAGAAGTCAAATTTACTGTTTTGACACAAAGTATAAAAATGAATTTTCAAATGAAAAGTACTTGAAAACACTTTTTCAATTTTTACTCAGTATTTTAAACCATGAGAATAAAATATGAAACCTGTTAGCGCTATCACACTCATTCTGAGCACTAACACATGCTAAAACACCCGCAGAGTAGCAAAAAAGCTGCAACTTCTAGTGCCGGACCCAGACAACAGAGGGTTAGTAACACAACCGTCAGCACAGAAGCACTTTAATTTGCGCCATCTTCTTGTAGTGGTTCTCAGGCATCCAACTAGCCAGCAACAGACACGTTTCTAACGAAAGAAGAATAACACCACAGAGGGGAAGCTCTGCTAATGAAGCTGGATATTATTTCTTTTTAAAGCTGTCATGACTGCTTTGCTCATTCGAGCATAAATTGTCTCAAAAATCTGAGCTCTGCTACTGAAAGGCTAACTACACTTCTATTGAGTGTTTCCAAGAAAAACAACCAAAAGAAACTCAAACCTGGAACTTCCTTAAACTGCACTGCACAAAGTAACACAGGGCATTTTCTCAACTCAAAAGCAGGAATGTAGTAACACTCGACTTTCAGCAATGTAACTGTCTCATCAGAGCAAAGGGATCTAATTCAGATTATGAACATTACATCTATCATCTGTTTCAGAATTTAAAGAACAGGTCCAACGTGCTTCATAGACCTAGATCCTCCTGCCACAAAGCCACAGACGTATCTTACTTCTTCTGACCTAACCAATTGCATTAAGCATAGAGATAAAAAACACTAGCACTGTTTCATCATTCCTACTAGCTTTCTTAGCACTGGGTTTGAATTCAATAAAATGTCAAAATCAACAGATTTTCATAATAAGCATTTTGATTAAAATCAATACAGAAAAAAACCACACAGCCCAAACGAGAAGTTGCGAGTTATGTTTCAATAAAGACAAGGGTCAGTGAGTGAGGGCATTTCATTACTTCATAGCTTTCCTGGCAAGGTGTTTCCCCCGTCTTCCCCCCCTCCCGCTCCCCGACATTCCATATAAGCAGTTGAATATAAACCATCGGTCTCCATGGTAGACTCCTGGGCTGTCAGGATGGTCTGGTAATTAACGTTAACACAGGTCTATGCTGTCAGCCACAGAATATGTATCAGATCACCATCTAATAATACATCTAATTAATGGGATATCTGCATGCATATCCATTCCCTAAAAAAAGAGAATTTAAGGTTAATTTAAGGTTACAGTAACTAAAGCCAATTCAAATGTACTTGCTTTTCTACCAAAGTCTACACAATTCAAATCATTGTAAGTATCCTGTTCCTGATTTAGCATTGCTTAATGTATTCAGAGGAAGAAAGTTTTAATTTAAGAAGGCCTGAAAGACATAACTTCATCAAGAAAGTTACTGAACTACAAAAGTAACCATTCATGTCCAGTCTTCCCTTCACATGCACAGCACTCACTGAACGCCAGCAACTTTTTTCTGACTTGACCTTTTCTCTTATGATGCACGTAAACTTCATTTTCATAATTAGAACATTCCAAGTGCTCTCTGAAAAATCTATTAAGTGTTTCTCAGTTGGTGGTGGTTGGTTTGGTTTTTTTTCTACTTTACTAAAATAACCAACACACCTTCAGTTTTTCCTTTGTGCGCTATGAAAACATCATGCGCCGCTCCCTAATCTAATCAGCACTTGGTCAGTTGTTCCTAACCATAGCAAGAGATTTTTATACGACACTAGTTACTTTAGAAACTATTGTGTACAATTTCAGACAAGGAAGATGCAAGTCAATTCCAACTTAAGGAACAAGTAACACTAATGATGAACTATTCAAACAGGTCTCTCCTAATTTCAAGATAAGTAAGTTAGCAGCTCTTGTACAGAACTAAGGCTACGATGGTTACTCTTAATTAAAAAACTCTCTGATGACAAACATTTTAATAATCAATTATTAGTAAGGTACGGTGAAAGAATTGCTTTCAAAATATGAGCTTAAAATAACTGCTTTACTAACTTAAAACTTTTATCAGTCAAAACACCACCCATATCTTTAAGTTACATGTCAGGTGACTGCAATCCTATAAATGTTGCAGATACAGCTCCAAAAATAATTTCTTTTTAAGAAAACTGAACTGTTGCAGGGGGGAAAATAAGCTTTTTCCCAAGTGCAATAGAGCTTTTCTTTTCATGTTATAAGGGGCTACCAAGGAATTACAACAAAAAAACCCTGGCACCTCAGAACAACTCTTACAAAGTTTTTGAACACGCAAGTTCTAGAAGCTTCACAACCTCGCTATTATGAGACAGTCATAAATCAGAAAATTGCCTCAGACCACTATCTTCAGATTTACAGCTTATTAAAGAAATAGATTTAAAAGAACACTACCGATAAACAGCACACAAACAATACTTAATGTTTCTAGTTGCATGCTGCTTTGTACAGTTTTAACGTTAAAACTCCAAGTTTAAAAACCAGTCTGAAACTGGGCAAAAACCTGTCATAAGGCCCTTATCCTAAATAATATATTTCTCTTAGCTTCGCTTTAAGCAGCATGGTTGGTAATCAAACAATGAGGTTTTACTGCAAGATCTGATACAACTGAAAAACAGACATGCTAATGTGGCCAATGCCCCTTCATCAAATTTGACAAGTCAGCAAAACCCCAGCTAAGCACAGGCTACATTTACATAATCACTAACAATAAGGTCATGTACAAAAGTAAGCAGATAACTTCTCAGGCAGAACTTTTCTGCAACACTAGAGTACAGTTTTTCAGTCCTAACTCACGCGGACATTTTGGACAATGAGACTGACAAAACCTGCAGTTTTGGGCACTGGGCTCTGCAAGTTCACATGCACTTTTCTCGGTGAATACAGTAAACAGAGAGAGAGCAATATAAAAAAAATATGCTTCTTAATCCCTACCTAGATGTTTTTACAGTTAGCATTGTTATAACTGCTAGTCAGACAGATACAGCCTATTTGATGTGAAATTACATTTATATCCAAAAGTTAGATACATAGCTTAATTTACACTTAAAGGTAGACATACTTTTAAGTCACCTTCAACACAAGTTTGACAGGAAGGCAGAAGTTTTTGAGGTACAGTCTACAGAGGGAAAATGAATTCCCGATAAAGTCTGTGTCAGTATCTTATTTAGGAAAGAACAGACCACAGGTTTGATCTGCGTACGTTCTGATCAAATAAAACATTCTGACCACTTATAGGTTCAAGAAAAAAAATGCAAGTATAAAAACAACACTACACAGATCTCAGTTAACAGTTTAGGCAGGAAGAATAAAACCAAAATACCTCATTAATTTCAATAGGGAGTATGCAATTGCAGAGTTTGAAATGCCCAATTTACTTAAAAAGTGCAAGAAAAAAGGTACAGTTTCTAATGGTTCCCTTTATGGAAAATAAATACACAAGTTGTCAGAAAAAACAATCTAGGTTAAAATCATAAAAGTTAGTATCCGAGAAGCTGAAGCGCAAAAAAACCAGGTCACATTTGATGGTGCAAACAATTAGAGGAAATACAGCCTATTCCACATTCAGGAAGAGCCCTCTCTTCCCACAGGTTTGCACTAGTCTGATAAAAACAATCCAGCTTCCTAGTTATTATGATGTGCACTCTAAACATCCTTGTTAATCCACAAAAGCCTTATTTACACACAAGAAGTTGAAAGCACACTTATGCAAAAATACGTGCAACCTGAACAAAACTGTGACTTTCATTTTTTATTATAAAGCAGATGTTTAAAAAAAAGTTTCCTCCAGATACCTCTCACATTTAAGATGATCTTCAAAAGCAAATGTTGTAAGGCAGAGACCATCTACTAAGTTAAGCGCTACAATTTTCAAAGATCAAACACTAGGCTAGAGTTCAGAAAGGAAAATGTGTTTCGGATAATACACACAGCACAGAAATGAGCCAAAAAAGTACATGCACATTCTGAAACCTGAACAGATTAGATGTACTGTTCTTGATCTAAACCAACAGGTCCATTTCTATCTCTTGCTGCATACAATTACAAGAAGTAATCACAACACAAACCCATTTGAGTTTTGTTTTTAAATACTGGAATGTAAAAATAAATAAATAAAAAACCTCCTAGCATTCCAGTAGAGAAAGCAATCCCATGTTTTATTTGTTTGGATTCTTAGGGTTGTGACTTGATTTCTTTAGTTTGACTAGTACAAAATAAAACACAAAAGGCTGATCATAATATTATTCTTCTCAAGCATAAACAAAACCTTCAGGAAAATGGCTGTATGGTAACTAAAAAAAAAAAAACNCACAATACATGGCAAAGAGGGAATGTGAACACCGTAACTTTATTTTTAAATACACATGTACAAATCTATATATACACACACCTGTCCCTAATATTTGGCATTCTCAAAGGTGTCATGAAAGAACTGATGAAACTATTAAAAAACATACTTTTAAGTAAGCCTTATAAATCTTCAAACCTTTCTAGCAAACTGTGGAACCCTTCCAGAGGATGCCAGTGTAGCATATAGTTCAAAATACTTAACACGGTGCCCCTCTAGTAACCAGGATAGGTGTCTTACAGAACAACAGTTGTTTCAACTTCTCAGCTGTTCATCACTATTAACTATTCCACCTACGTAACATACAATACGTGTAAGTCCATGCAAATAGAGATACCTGCACAAATCCACAAGTATTTTGACATTCTTTGGTATCTTCTAATAGATTCGTTAATTTCACTACTCAAGTCAGAAATGGTGTTCCAGGCCAGTCTCACGCCAGAAAAAAAAATAACTGGCGCCCCTTAGTGTTCAAATTTTGAAGTCTTGAAGCAATTTACTAGATTTGCATGAAACATTTTTTTCAGCATTCCAAAAAGTTTTCTGCCTCCACAATACTTCCACCCAACTGCCAACGTAAACAGGAAAAGCAGAAAAGCTTAAAGGGATAGCAGACTTCTTCCTGAGACTATTTAGAAACACAGATTGTATGATATTTATTTTTCTTTTAAAGAAGAGTGTGAAGAATAGCTCCAACGCGATCCTTAAACTTTTTCAGCAAGAGTCTCCACAGCTCTCATTTTGGAACTCCAATACTTCACAAAACAGAATTCCAGAGCTTTCCATATTTAAAACTATACCAAAAGATGTAAGTATTTCAGAAGTTCCTTTTTCAATGTCTTTTTCGTATGGGGAAAAGTTTATCTTTCTTTTGTTCTTTGACAGGAAAAAAAAAAGGTTTCAGGCCTCCTCTGGCCAAATACATTAAGTCAATGAGATTCAGGAATTTAAAAATTCGACATCAAGCCTCTGGAAGGCTCTATTAGTGCTAAAAAGGAGTCTTCTCTGTCAAGTTTCTTCTTGATGTTTATTGTAAATCTAACTATTCTGAAGAGGTTGCTTGCTGTGCTGACCAAGAACATAAGTTTTAAATAGTTTTACTTTTCACATCCATATTTGCTCCAATATAGATTCAAACTTCACCAAGTGCCTTGAAAATAAAAATAGAATCTCCCATTATATTGCTTCCCACAGTCCATCTTCCAGTGTTCTTCACTGGGTTTTTTTCCTCCTCTGTCATTTATTTCAGAAGGCAGCGTTTTCTGGATATTCTATTTTTTGTTGTACTACAGTCACTATCTCATTTTTACAGTCTTGGGAGAGGGCGGGGAGTCGTTCTACCAAATATAACCAGCTCTTTCATCTTCCGAGGTCAACAACTTCCCAAACTTCTTTTAGCGAGGAGGAATACGTCTGCAAACAAGAATCCTAACTCGAAATCTCGAAATTCGGTATTTCACGCCAAGAAGCCAAACAAGTCAAAACCGTGTAAATAATTTACGGCTTTATCACAGCCTACAAAGCTCCCAAGTACGATTAAACAAACAGGTCTCTCTAACTCTCTGGAAAACCCAGGTTTAAGGTGGTAAGAAAGGGAATGCTTTTAACAAGGAAAGCAAAGTTGTGAACCCGAGCATAAAGCGACCTGAAAACCCCGAGAACCAGCGCACTGCCTTGTTTTTCGCACGGCGGGTCTGCTGCGGCACTGGGAACACCGATGGGACGCAGGGAATTCCCGGCGTCTACTTTTTTTTTCCTTTCCAAAATGCGAGTATTTATTTGTAAAAACGCAACCTTAACGGGAGCTATTAAGGAAAAACCAACAAAAAAAAAAAGGG
>VZRW01000335.1:0-39287 GCA_013398125.1 Aegotheles bennettii
TCTGTGATTCTGTGAAGAGCACTAGGAGGAGTCATGAGCCAGATTATGTTGAACAGCTGTTGTTATTAACACAGAGGGATGTTCTGCTTTCTGGGTTTCTGTGCCAAGGAGGAAGGGTCTCTTTGGGAGAGGTGTGGAGGAGGAGAATGGTGTCAGGACCGATCCCTTGTGACCATGAAAGCACCCACAGGCACATAGCCTAACTTATGGCAGTCTGAAGCAGAGCTCAGGGAGAGGGTGAAGCCCTCAGCAAGCTGGAGTGAAGGAAGCAAAGACCTGCAGTGAGGTACCCAGCTGACGGAATGGGCACAGTAGCTCCTTTCCACCTGACAGCAGCCAGCAAGCCCATGCCACCCCGTACCCACCTGCTCACAGTGCAGCTCTGCCCCGTGGCTTTGGAAGGTCAAGATACTGCAAAATAGACTTGTCACCTTGCTGTGCTTGAGTAGCCCAGACTCCTCTACCCCAGGGCTTCCTGGACTCTGTCCTAATGATTTATGGCTTGCTTGGGTTGTGTAAGGAGGAGATGGCCATGGTGAGGTACCCTGCTGCACGCGGCAGCAGCTCTTACCCCAGCAGCTCTCACACCAGTGACATCTCCCCATTCCCATAGCCTGTCCACACTTGCCAGAGCAATGCCTTCCAGGTGCTATGATAAGACAGTCAAACAGCTGCTGGGAACAGTCAGCACCAGGAGTGAACAGTCAGCACCAGGAGTGCACAGTCAGAGCAGGTTGCCAGCAGCCTGGTGGCTGTGCACTTTACTGCAGACACAGAGCAGCTTCAGCAGTGTAGATACCAGCACTGACTACTCTTGCAGATCCCCAAATTGCTAAGATATTACCAGTATTTTGGCTCCAGCAGCTGCTCCTCAACAGTATGTCATCTTCAAGGCAGCCTGGAGTAGGCACATGGCCTCCCTTTGTGCTTGGTGGCATCAAGAAACACCCATCTCATCTCACTGAGCTCTACCCTGTAGCACATCCCTGAGGAATTTGTGCACAGGACAGGGTTAATCCTGTCCTCCACCTGAGCTCTTAGGTGTACCCCAAGAGCCCAGGAAAACTGCAGAGTCTCTACCAGGACAGGAGTTCAGCAGCCTGTGGGCAATTTGTGGAGACAAGGGACAGAGGCACAAGGTGCAGGGAACAGACAGCTCCTTTTCTGTCATCGTTGCTGCAGGTGGGCCCAGGTCTCTAGAGATGTCTACTGCATTTCTTCCAAAATAGATATAAACATTCACCTGCTTCTGGAATCAGGCACAGATCAATCTGCTGTGCAGCCAGTCTTCTCAGTGGTCCATAGGTTTCTCTGGCAGCTGTAGTGATGGTTGTTACCACTGCAGCAGAAAACATGGTTCAAGCAACTAACCTAGAGTTTTTCTATAGGTGGAGACTTCATGATCTTGCCAGGGTTCAGGTTCAAGCTACTATTCCAGGCAGGCTGGAAAGTATCAGGAAATTTCACATGCATGCTATAGCAAAAGCTTTTGCAGTTATACAATTTATTAATTGCTTTTTGATCCAATGATAGTTTGGTGCCTACCAAGTCACAGTGTAGGGTATTATTTGGCCATAAATGTTATTAATAGAAAAGACCCTATTTTCCAGTCTTCCCATTTCTGGCAACTTCCCTCATCTTTTTTTCCTTCTATAATCAAAGGTTTATGAATCACTCAAGGCTTTGCCAGTTTCTCTGAAGATAAACAGACTGAGGGCACTTTGGTGTTTGCAGTGTGTTAATTGTGACAGTCCGTGCTTCCTCTTGCTGTTTCCAATTAGTAAAAGCTTTATCTAGTACATACACACATTCAGTATGTTACAGGGTAAATACAATTTATTGGGTGGTCACAGGATGTGTTTTTACAATGTACAGCAAGAAGGAATCCACATTGTACTGGCCAAGGGTTATCCAGTCGACCTCATTGCTACCTTTCAATACCTAAATGGGGCCTATAAGAGAGATGGGGACAGACTTTTTAGCAGAGCCTGATGTGATAGGATGAGGGGTAATGGTTTTAACCTGAAGGAGGGTAGATTTAGGTTACATAGAAGGAAGAAGTTTTTCACCATGAGGGTGGTGAAACACTGGAACAGGTTGCCCAGAGAAGTGATGGATTCTCCACCCTTGGGACGTTCAAGGCCAGGTTAAATGGGGCTCTGAGCAACCTGGTCTAGTGAGGGATGTCCCTGCCCATGGCAGGGGAGTTGAACTGGATGACCTTTAAGGTCCCTTCCAACTCAAGTGATTCTGTGAATACTGAGTAAACTTTGCAGAGTCACGTTCTAAGTCTTACTGGTACAGGAGGGAGCTTTGTTTTCCCCACCAAGCAGGCAATGCTAGCATCCCCCCAGGCCATGCAATGTCCTTGCAGGTGTTTTAAACATCAGGCCTTACCAGCAACTGTAGATGGACAAGACTCAGGCTTGCTGCCTCTGCAAACCGATGTGCTCGCAGAGGAGTTCGGAGAGCTGCCAGGCAGCCTTGCAGGCTGCTGAGGGAATCAGAAGGGCAAAGTCACTTGCTATAAGGCAGGCTTAAATACACGTGAATTTTGGGATGCACTGTGAAAGGAGAGAGATAACAAGGTCACTTTCTTCATGTGGGTACATGTTGAACATGGCAAGCTCTTTGAGAGAAGTGTTCTTCCCCAGTATGTGATATATCCCACTTGTCATAGCCAGTCTTGTAGCAGGGGCAGCAGCACCTACTTCTGTCTCTGTGGACTGCAAAGAGGTTTGGCAGCTACCTCAGGGAAGGCACTTTGCAGCGCTAGAAGGAGCCGGAGGGGATCTCACCCGAAGTTCTTTACCAGACTAATGATCACAAAGTAGTGGAGAGGTTAACACCACAGTGTTTACTATATGATCACTACTTGCGAGCTGCCTGCGTGAATTAGGGGCTAAAGTCCTAACTAATTGCCTCTCGCCTGCCCGCAGCAGCGACAGCGGCCCCGCGCTGCAGTACCGAGCTCTGACACGGCAGGGCAGCACAAGTCGCGACAGCACTCGGTCGCCGCCGGCGGGGAAGCCACCTCTGTCGGGACAGGAGCGCAGCGGCGGGGCACGGCGGGCGGCGCGGCAGAGCCGGGGTTCTGCGGCAGCTCCCCCTGGGTCCTGGCAAGCCCCATCTCGGGGGGGTCGGCACCAAACAAAGCCGAGTCACCCGTTCCTTCTGTCCGTGCACCAGTGGTTTCCAAGGCCTGTGAGGGTGAGCGTGTCTGCGGGGCGGTGCTGAACGGGCACCGGGCAACTGTGCGGCAGAATTAAGCAAAACAGGACTCACTGGTGAGTGGGAATTCAGCCGTATGGCAAACCAGACATATGGATTTTTTGTATCACCTGGGAAAATTTGAGATGATCCAGAGGGTTTGTGGGAGTTTGTTTTCTTTCTTACTTTTTTTTTTTGGTGAGATGTTGCAAGCAAGCAAATCTTCCCTGCCCCATCTTCCTCTTCCCCTTTCAGTTGGCTGCTGGCGTTCCTCCCTGTTGCACGCAGCAAGAGCTGGGCCAAAGGCTGGTGCCCACAGTGGGTGGCTGCCCAGTGCCAGCACTGGTGGGGTGCCCAGCAGAGCCAGGACAGCCCAGGCAGGGCAGGCCACCCCATTCCCATCGGTCAGCCGCCCTCTGCTGCGGCACCAGCCTGGCCTGCACCTGGCTGCTGCCAGCCCTCCTCCGGTAGGAAACCTGTGGGACAAAGGTAACATGGCTTAAATCACCTGAACCCGTGGTGGATTGCTGCTCTGCCTTGTTTGGCCAAGGTATTTGTAATCTGGCCCATCCCCGCTCTCCCACACCCACGGGGAGTGCCCGTCTGGGCGGCAGGTCCCTCCTTGCCCTCTCCCACCATCAGCCTGACCACCCGCCAAGAAAAGCGACCAGTTGCACTTCTGAAAAATTTCTGGTGAATCTGAATATTCTGCCATATTTTTTTTCCACTGAAAAATGCCCAGTCCTGACAAGGTTTAGCATTTCCCAGAGGCTGCCTGAGCCAGGTTTTGACTGTGTGTCTTATATTCCAGGGCACAGAATTTTACTGCATCAGAAACCACATTTCTCTCTCAGTTCTCCATTAGGCTAATTAATACCACACTACTAGATTTCTGGCTTTAATTACAGCTGTTTACAAGAATATTCAGAGTTAGTATGAAGGGGCCACAACTTGTTTTGGTTGGATTTTTGTTATGTAAACATAGGGATGAGTTGTCTGTGGCAGGAATGAAATAAATTGAGCAAGGATGAAGGGGAGGTGAAGGGTTAGGAAAACGGTTGCTTTTTAGGATGCAATTTAACTGAGAACTGAAGTACATGCTTCAGTCCATCCCTATTCAAACCCACATTCAGAAAAGCAATTAGGCACTTAATTAACTTCAAGCACATGGGCTGTTAAGCATGTGTCTAAGTGGTTTGTTGAAAAGGGATAGCATTAAAAGCATGCTTAAAATTAAGCACATACGCTCAGCTAATTTCCTTGCCAGCTAAGCATACTTTCTAATCATAATGGACCAAATTCAGCAATGACAGAATGACATCATTCAGAATTACAGCAAGGTCAAACTTGGTCTGTGGATTTCTGTCCTTTGAGATAAGGAGGAATTAAGCTTGCAAGCAAATAAAAAGAAATCAGACAGGTACTGTGAAGTGCCTGGTATTGTGGGTAGGGTATGTACAGGCATTTATGAGAGCAGAATATCTTTCCCATCTTATTAACATTCTCAAGAAATTTAGATATTTTTTCTTCAGGACAGAGGGGAGATGTACAAATGGGAATGTTTCTGCTTATTGGAAAAAAAAAAGACCACTTGAGTTTTATATTTTTAGCATTTTGAAGAGCTTACATTTCAAAGCAAAATTGCTCGAAATGAGAAAGAAGGGTTTTTCTAAGAAAAATATTAAAGACAATAAAGCATTTTCCATCAAAGCTTTTAATTTCCCTCCAAATTGTTCTGTGAGAACAATGGGCATTCCATTAAAAAAAAGTCACTAATTTTCCTTAAGTCCTATTTTTCACTTCTGCTAATTAATAACCAGAAAGAAAAAAAAAATAAGAGCACTGGAACACGCTGTTCCTTCTTCCTTCTAATCCTAATTTGGGCATTGCAACCCCCGGTAGAGTTTTGGCAAGAAAAAAAAATCCCAATTCACAAATCAAAATCAGGTCAGTTGAGGCGCAGGATCCTATGTATTTTCTAAAATTATGTGGATACCTCCAGGCGCTGATGAAAAATGATCCCAGTTCCTGAAAACATAACGAGTGTTAGCGTGGGTGTACAGACTCGCACGGGAGCCGGGGTGTGACTGCTTCAGTTCTCCCTTGTTTGCCTTTGCGAAAGCTTGTCCCACAGGTGCCCTGGGCTGGAGGATGCCTGGGGAGGGGACTGCAGAGCCCTTGGCCACCAGGGACAGGCAATCCCTGTGAGGTTGGGGCTCAGGGCTGCCAGAAGCCCATCATCGCACCAGGATGGTGCAGCACCAGGGTGGAGGGTGAACATGAGGGGACAAGGAAAGCGGGCACTTTCTTGCCCTCTGTTGGTATCAGGGTCAGACCCACTGAACCTCACTCTGTGGGGGTGACTGCGGGGTCAGGAGGGTCCAGGTTGATTTCTCCCTCCTCAAGTGCCATTCCCAGACAAGGAGAGCGAGATGGCCTTATGGCCAGCAGATGCCCAGCATAAGGGTGCTGTCAGAGCACACAGAGCTGCAGGGGAAATGGAGTGAGGGTCAGGAGGGAAAGAATGAATGCACAGAAAATCCACCGAGCTCAGGAAGCTGCTGATACTAAAACAGCTCAATAACATTTGCCATTTGGTTGGCTTTTCCTCAGCCCGCACAGCTCAGACAGTATTGCATCAGGCACCCATGAGACCTGTTTAGGTCTATGTGAACTTTAGTTCAAACACATTGGCTTACCTTGATAATGGCCAGTCATCTGACATTTAGACCCGACAAATGGCTTTGACTAAAATAATGAGTTGTTCTGGCAACTTGTAGTCAAGTCAGAAGGCACCGCTGGTATCAGAGCTGAGTATGTCCCCTCCCTGGAGCAGATACAGCTTCAGGTCCTCAGCATGGAGCTTCGAGCTGTACTTAGCTTGATCTTCATGTGTATCTTTAGCAAATGAAAAAAATGGATTTTTTCTCTAGATCATCAGAAAATAAAAGCTGACATACCCATTGTCCTATCTTGCAAAAACTTCATATTTTACCCCCATAGACAGGTATCTGTTTTAGTAAATTCCCTGGTTGTAAGAACATGGGTATTGCAATTCATAACTTTTAAAGATCTAGGAAAATTATTTCCCAAAGCTACTGAGATTATAGATGTTTGTAGCCTTTTATTAATACATTACATGATTTTGCTATCAGATGTAACTCGTGATATTAATAAACGTAACCACAGTTCTCGAGATGTAGCATGACTTTGGGGGAAGGCTATTTTGCTCACACCTGTTATCTGACAACATGGTATAGCACCAAACTCAGTGCCTGAGTCTCACCAACCCTGCTGCTGCCTGCAGACTCACAAACTGGAATGGGCAAGTCAAGAACTGGGCCCTACCACTGTGTTTCCTGATTCTGCTTCCCAGGAACAAGATCAGGTTGCCTAGAGGTGCAAATCTCTCTCTGCTGCCACTTCACACAAATGTTATCCATGGGCACACAGGAAAAGTCAAAACTGCATGATGCACCCATGGAAGTACTTCACAGCAACACTGTCATTCATTGTCAGCGTGAATATTTAGGGCACAACCCCAAACATTAATGAGAAGAGAACATATATCATCCCTGTTGGTCTTCAAAGGGATGAGGCTGCTTTGGAACACATGGTTCAATGCCTGTGTTGTCCTCGTTGGTCACACTTGGAATCCCCTGCAGTTACTGCACGACACTGCACAGCCATCTGCAAAGTTGGGTAATTCCAAGATTCCTGAGGCATGCAGTAGTAATATCTTGGTTTCTTCTAAGAACATTTCCAGGCCTGCTGAACATTTCCACAAATATTTATGGAAAGCACAAGGTTCAAAATAGAGTGAACAAACATTATTCTAGCCAAAAAATGACTCAAAATTATGATTTCTTTTGTTAATGAGTAACATGGGAAACTTATTCTTCTCTGATGGTAAAAGAAGAAGTCAGAAAGCAAATGAGATCTAATCATAGCTCTGAACAGTCCAAGGATAAGGTCAGAAATCTGATGGTTCTCATTATAACATCTTTAATTTCCTCTCAGCATTCCCTGGGAAATTCCTAGGATCATCCCCTTGCTTGAAAAGTATCACATCTCTGGTGGCACCAAAAATGGAAGTTGTGTTTTGCTAGGAAAAATGGTTTGTTGTTTATTTAATACAATAGTGGTGATGTCTGTGGCTGGTGTATGAGGCAACCTTCAGTCAAACAGAATTTCACATATTTTTTGTGTGGATCTCAGACATGCACACACACACAAAAAGACACATATATTCAAGGCTAAATGCCAGGTCCTGTTCTTGGGTCACAACAACCCCATGCAACTCTACAGGCTTGGGGAAGAGTAGCTGGAAAGGTGCTCAGCAGTGTGCCCAGGTGGGCAAGAAGGCCAACAGCATCCTGGCTTGCATCAGAAATAGTGTGGCCAGCAGCCCTAGGGAAGAGATTGTCCCCCTGTGCTTGGCACTGGTGAGGCTGCAGCTTGAATACGGTGTTCAGTTCTGGGCCTCTCACTGCCAGAAGGACACTGAGGTGCTGGAGCGGATCCAGAGAAGGGCAAAAAAGCTGGTGAAGGGTCTAGAGCACAGGTCTTTTGAGGAGCGGCTGAGGGAACTCAGGTTGTTTAGTCTGGAGAAAAGGAGGCTGAGGGGAGACCTTATTGCCCTCTACAACTACCTGAAAGAAGGTTGTAGTGAGGTGCGTGTTGATCTCTTCTCCCAAGTAACAAGTGACAGTATGAGAGGAAATGGCACCAAGTTGTGCCAGGGAAGGTCTAGACTGGATATTAAAGAAACTTCTTCACTGAGAGGGTTATCAAACAGTGGAACAGGCTGTCCAGGGAGGCAATTGGAGGTGTTTAAAAAACGTGTAGATGTTGTGCTTAGGGACATGGTTTGCATCGGACTTGGTAGAGTTAGGTTAATGTTTGGATTCAATGATTTTAAAGGTCTTTTCCAACCAAAATGATTCTGTGTTTAATTCTTTCTACAAATACTCTTTCTGTAAGGCAGGGATTGTCCAGAGATTATGACTTACATGAAAATATAAGACTATTTAGACTATCAAGATGAAATTATAACCAGAACATGTTTATAAATTATTATTTACAAGGGAAAGTGGTTCCTGATAGGTCCTTAAAACCTTTTGCATATTATTCCTTTAACAATTGTAAGGGGAAATTCAGGAGATAAGCAACTGCTTTTTCCCCTTTAAGTGGTGAAATTTATTACAAAATTTCAGCAATGTGAAAAAAAACCTGACCACCTCTAAAGGAAGTGCTGAAACAGATGTTGTGTTTTCATATTCTTGTAAAGCTGGCTAAAAGCACACAGTATTTAAATATTGCTACAGATCCGCAGCTCAAGCTGAAAGAATGGCACAAAGATACAGGACACTTTTTCCTTCCTTTTCGAAAGAGGTTAGGGTGCGAAGAAGAAAAAGACATTCACTCTTCTAAGTTTCTTTAAATTGTTTTTTTTTTTCCCCAATAGCAAGAGCAAGGGAAAATATTCAGTCTCTTGGTCTGTTTCTCATAAGAAAAGAGAGAATATGTAAACTTTGTTAATGACTCGGTTTAGAACAGCCAGGGCAAGCCGCAACTCAGAGACAGAGTTTGCTTCTGCCACCCCCCTCCACCCCCCTCGGGAAATAGAAGGGGAGTAAGGAATAAAGGCTCAATGGTTGGAAATTAAAACTATAACAGATTTAATGGAACAGGGAAAGGGAGTAACAGGTGGGGAAAAAGGGGAAAATATATATACAAATATATACAACCCAACCCCGACAACCGCCGATACAAGCTCCCAAAAAGTCTTCCACTACAAAAGCTGATGGGGAAAATGTCCAAAGCCCCCCCAGCACCCGATGCAGTCGGATCCTGCAGAGCACATGGCGAGCTGGTAACGAAAGGCAGGGCCTCTCCTCCTCACCGGCTCCACATGGCAATCAGGAACGAGCAGAAAGGGAAGAAAGAGCACGGGAGAGAGAGATGGCCTTCCTGTCCTCCTGACTTTATAGAATGGGAGGGAATACCAACACCCCAGACCCCTTTTCACAAAGGGTCCTAAACTCCACTGCTCCCTCTTTGGGTCCTTGCAGCAAAGCCGTAAGATTTTGCCTGTCCCCTCAAACTATAACAATGACCCAACCTGAAGGTCATGGAATTTGTGATTGCATGGATCTGCTATGCTGAGTCTCAAGAGAAATTGTTTGCTTCTTCATTGCAGGACTACTACACTGAATTACAACAAAATTATGATGTATCCAGTTTTCCACCTAACAAAATATATTCATTCTCCTTTTAAATTTTACTTCTTTCAACAGTTATGAAGAAGTCTGGGAACCTTTCCAGATGTGAGACTTTAAAGAAGCATACCATATAACTATTTCTTAGTTTGAGGGATGTTCAGAATGCTGTACAGTGAAGCAGAAGGCCTCTACCAGTTCACACAAGGTTATTTCATCCCCTGATCCTTTCCGTCAGTGTGACAGACCCACACAGAGAATGTCCCTGGTGGCTCACGGTGGGTCTCGTGGGAGTTATGCTCTTTTGTCCTGGAGTATCTTCATGAGAAATCATGCTCAAATTTATGCTGCTATATTTGTGTGAGTTGTTTGCAATGGAAAGAGGAGTTTACCATGTACTTTTGTGCTCTATTGTAGACATAAAAGGGAGCATCAAACTTCCACTGCTTATTGGCAAACTGAATAGAAGTGTTGAAGGGGAAGTCCAAGATGGTATTTTTCCTCCCCTCGAAGTCAACACTTCATAGCACAAACAAACAAATGGCCTTTAGGCAGACAGCCAGTGGTTTGCCCAAGGCTGAAAGCACATCTCTCCCCAGTGGGCTCACAGGAAAGTCACAAAAACTGCTGTGGATTTTGTAGTGGTGAGCTGCAGTGCCAGGATATTTGCCTTTGGATTCCAGGCTCCTGATTTCTGGAGGCTCACGCTTTAAGAAACACATGGTCCTTCCTACACATTTTGCAGATTTGATTCTACCAAGGAAAAAATTCCTAATCTTTGCTCGCTTGTACCGCAGGGTGTTTTAAACAAAAACATCATGCCAGGGCCTTTTTACATATATAAACAAATAGCTATTGCTGTATCCTGAAATCTCTAAAGCTCTAAAGCAGGTTCAGTCCTGCCATCCACATTGAGACCAGTGATCTTCACTCTTCTTGGCATACACAGAGATGCACAGGAGCAATGTTACTCATGGGTTCTATGCCCGTGCCAGCTGAAATCGATGACAAAACTTCCTGGAATTGCAGCAAGACAGCATGAAATTCCAAACACCCCGTGAAATGGTGCCATCTATACCCATACGGCAAGCACGGCAGTGGGAGATAAGAACCATTCCTAAGGCTGTAACCATTCACCCTGAGGGTTAAAAGGAAAAGAAAGTTATTATACTTTTGGGGAAGAGCAGGGTGAATCTGTGTAGCCAAAGTGCAGGCACAGAAAATCCTTTGGACTCTGACAAGTAAAAGCTGGGAATCAGTCCCTGCTAGGCGTGCAGGAGTAAGTGTGTACTTACTGCTCTGTTGCCCCAGTTCACAGCTGGTGTATTGGCTTTTACTGCCTGGCATGCTAACTTATGCCAGGAGAGTAGAGGTACAAACATCTGTGCGTGGGGAGAGAAAGAGGGAGGATGGTGGTAACGTTGTAAACCACCACAGCTGGGAGTGTGAGTCAGAGACCTATGGCCTTTGACAGCCATCCACCTTTGCATGACGGAAATCAGACCCTGGGCTTAATGTCTCCTCCTCTGATCTGCATAGCCAAAATGCAGGCTAAAGGGCAGCACTGGTGACAGAAAGCAGTCATGTGCAGGCATTGGTCTTCTCATGGATCTGCACACAGAGAGGTGAACTGTTTCAGAATAATCCAGTGGTAGTAGACTGGGGATAAGAAACCGCCAAGTCCTCTCCTCCTTTTTCTGCCAAAACCTTTGGGATTATATTCTACCCTAGTGTGCTACCACAGAAAGCCACCTCCTGTGAGGATGGGCACACAAATGCCCTTATGCTGTGGTCGGTGGTTTCTCTGATGCTTGCACAAAAAAAGACTTTGCTTAAACATTTGGTAACACCGCACTTTTCTGTGGTTTATGCTGTGCCCATGGCATATGTATTAGTTTTGGGCTTTCTAGGAAAAAGCAATGGGCAGTAGCAAAAGCCCCAGCAAACTGGGAAGCACTCTGGCTCTTCTCCCACGCTGGGAGCATGGAGAAAGGCTGGGTTGGTTAACTCCTGCAACAAGTTTGGGAGGAGTTATTTGTAGGCTTCTGAGGAGAAACTATTTTTTGGGGGGTGGGAGACAAGCTGAAAGACTTCCAGTTTTCTAAAGCTCTCACAACGCTGGGAAGTCTCAGCTGGGACGAAAGGCTTTGGAAAGCTCATAAAGGGGCTCTTCCTGCTCTCGTCTGGGAGCTTGCCTTATAACTGAACCCCTTAACACTAGGTAAGAGTGCAGCCATCTTAACCACTCCTGAGTCTGAATTCAGTACTTGACATAAGGATTTGGCTTTAAAGTTGCTTCAGAAACAGACTGGGAACCAGTATGGAGCCTGGAAGCCCTGAGTGCCGATCCTGAGAGCCCTTGCTGCAGAGCACACTCCTCATATTGCCTGGTGTTTCCCTGCTGCTCCTGTTGAACTTGTTTGGAGGAATCACCATAACCCAGCCTGGATGGGAACAATCCTTAGCTCATCCTGACCAAACTATTGTCCAGGCTGAAATGGCAATATTTCCTAGCCAGGAACGACTATCTGCAAACTAGTGGCAAACTAAAAATAGAAGTGTCTTTGCTATTTCTGTGTCCAATCCAAGGTTATATTGCTATGTCACAACCCAGCTTCCCCAGCAAGCATGTGTATTTTGATGCCATTTTTGGCTGTTGCTTAGGCACACATATGAAAATGTTTGTGTGGAGGCTTGTGTTTGCTCACTTAGCATTTTCCTTATTTCTGTTTCCTTCTATGTGCCATCCAGACAGAAAAAAAGAGCAAAGCGCAGTTTCTAATAAGCAGTCACAGAGTTTTTCTCACAGCTGAAATCTGGTCGATGGGTTAATACTGTGTTCAGTCAGAGGTTCCCCAGACCTTCCCAGGCTGTGCTGTCAGCTAGCAGAAGTGGGCTGAGGTAAATCAGAGCAGCAAGTGACCATTCAGGGGCAGGGATGAGAACAGCAAGCACTGGCCAGGTGCTCAGGAAAGTCACGTTGCAGCTGTGCAGGCAGCCAGCACCACTCACTCAACTCGCGCTGCTTCCCTGGACGTCTGTGGGATCCCATGACCAGGTCCGGAGGGTCACATTCAAGCCCATCTCTGCATCAGACAGTGTGTGCAAGACCATGCACGTAGAGGCAGAAACAGAAGTTCCCTGCTGTGGGGATGAGCAGGAGATGCTGGCTCTCTGTAAGAGCAGGGCAGGGGGTAATGCAAGAACTCTTCAAAACTGGCCCCATATACCTGAGGGGCTTTGGTCCTGACCGGGGGCTGATGCAGCTTCTCCTTGTGCCTCATTGGAGTAGGGACAGTCTCAGACTTTCATTTCAACGGGTTGGCAAAACAGTGGGAATGAAATAATCTCTCCCTATGCCCAATCTTTGGCTGTTGTTTCCCACAGTTACATTTAGCAGGGACACTTGCAGACTCATTTGAAAACCTGTTGAGTGAAACTGTTTTAAAAATCCATACAGCCCTTTTCCTAGCCCAGGCTGAGGGGATTGAGGGTGACACAGACTCACCTAGAGGAGCAGGCTGGGTGTGATGATGGCCCTGGCTCCACATAAGGGCAGTGGCTGGGTGCTGCTGCCACGTGCATGGCACCAAAACACAATTTTGCTGAGAATCTCTGAGCCAGCTTCGAAGGCAACAGACTGGTACTCATTTCACCTGGATGATAAGTCTTTACTGTCTCTCCTTTTTTTTACAAACAAAGATATTGTCTCTAGGTCAGACACAGGCAAAACATCAGCTGTGGTGCTAGTGCAGGTGAGAGTTGATGAAGCTGCCTTTGCATCCTCCAGGTCTGAAATGACCCGCGGTTGAAGGTGATCACCTTTGAGTCTTAGCTGCTTCATTATGGGAGCCGTATCTGTAGGAAAATAATTTTGTTTTGGTAACACATTCTGCTACCAGGATAGTGGGGGAGAACCATAAAACATCTTCTTTCCCTTTGATATCTGTGGCTGTGGAGCATCTCAGCTATAGGCAGTAAAATAGTAATTGTAATGTTGAGTTACATGGCAAACAAACAGCAAACCTGAGGTTTCTCGCCACAGGCTATGTAGCCTCACAAACTCAGCCAGACATGCTTGGCCAGCACCTTCGTGCTTGCTTTGTTGTTGTTGGTACAGACCGAGTCAGTCAAACCTGCAGAGAGCTGGTTTGCAACTGGACAAGAGCTTCAGACACTTCAGCAAAGAGCCCCATCTCGGGTTACAGCAATAAGGCGTCTCTCCTCAGCCCTGCAACCTTCAAAGCCTTGAGAGTCCTGGACTTTCCCAGCAGATTGCTCTGGAATGTAAATAGTTTTCAGATCCCTCACCAGGTGCCAGTGGGCTTCTTGGGGGTAGCTGAAGGGGAAGTCCTTGTGACATACTCAAATGAAATAATAATAGTAGTAATAGTAATAATAACAATAATAGTAATAATGATGATGATTAACATGTTTAGGGTTTTTTTTTTCCTTGAGGGAGGATGCTAGCTTGGGAAGCAGCAGCTGTCACTAGAGAACATTATTCAGAACAAGTCAACTTAAAATATGATGTGCTGAATATCGATAAGGTATGTGCTCTGAAGTTTGGCCCGTGACAAAGCGCAGGAATGTTTCCTTTGGCTTGAAGTGGAAATGTCAAAACAGATGTTTTAAATAAAGATCCTGGCACTGCTGATAATGAGCATCTCAGACTACATTTGTATGCACTCTGGCAATATTAAAGAAGTTACACACAGAAACTTTGGCTCTTTTTTGACCCCATGGACAGACAAGAGGACCCAGAACATCTGGGCTCGGTTCTGGCACTGTGTTCCAGGATAACCTTAAGTGAGTCTTTTAGTGTCTAGCATTTCAGTTTCCCCAGACACAAAAACAAGGTATCTGCCACAGGGCCCTTCACAAAGCAAACTGTGTGAAGAATTATGCATTATAATCTTTACCAACACTTTTAGGCACAGTCATGAAAATGTGAATATTGACACATGCTGGTAGCAGGAACAGGGCTTATGGAGGGAGTCCTTGCCAGCTTGGGTGCCTGCGTCCTCGTGAGGGTAACAGGAGTGCCGCCTGAAAGGTACCTTGGCTGGTGCTAAAATATTCCCTGGCAAATTATTTGAATTTCTTTATTCTAAATCTCACCAGGTCTCTGTGTCTTTAAATAATTTCTATGTTATTTGCCTCTTCCTTTTTTCATGTTCTTTCCCTCTCCGAGTGTTTCCTGTGGGCCTCCTGGCTGCTTCTGTCCTCTCCTCTCCCCCCTGCACCAACTTCTCCTTTTTCCAGTCTCTTCCAGTTTGCTCTTCCCTCTGCTAGCAGCCCTTCTGAGCCAGATGTCACGTTCACAGCACTCCATGGCCACTCCAACTGGGACTATCCCTTGGTGGGGAGCACCCAGGTGGCATGGGGGCAATGGGCGAGTGGATGATGGTCCCACAAATGGACCCTTTTAGCCAAATGTGGCTGCTCATCAGTAATGCATCCTGTATGGCACTGTAGTGCCATGACCCACCTGGGACTACCTGGCAGTAACAGCCTCCCTACCTCTCCTGCCCCTGCAGGGGGTCGTAGGGATGTTCTGGAGGTAGATGAGGCCCTGGTCTGGGGGACAGGAGAAGTGCAGTCCACTGGCACCAGGTGATGTCCAAATGATGCTCCAGGAATTCTGCCCAGCCTGGGTACCCACCCAGTGCTGGGCAGGGCAGTCACTGGGAAATCACCCAGTCTGTGCCAAAGGCATTGCTGCTCCCTCAGGACTGCTGGATACAGGGGGACCAGTGCCAGCACTGCCACCATGGCAGAGGTTGAGCCAGCAGGGCAGGTGAGGCTTGAAGCGGTCCAGAGAAACACTGGACATAACTGGTCCGCCTCACTGGCACAGAGCAGACGGCACATTCCTTGGCTGCTGATGCCAGGGTCCACCTGGATGGGACAGCACCAGGTGGCTGCAGTGTGCAAGGTTGTGAATAAATTGTCAGGGAGGTATTCTCTTTTCCCCCCCTCTTTTCTTTTTAATAATGGAAGCAAAAGAGTTCTTTGCTGCCAAAGAAAAATGCTAACAAGAGAAAAGTGGGCATGAAGGGACCCAGCAGGAAGCACGTGGCAAGCCAGGATGGATCTTGATACAAACTTTCTGTTTTCAAGGTGGCTAAAGATAGCCCCCCCCCCCCAAATTTCTTCATTGTTATGAAATATCTCCTTGCTCTCCTTAAAAACAAACTGATTTTAAGGGCAGCAGAACAGGTTGGTCCTTTGGCACCTAGCAATGATATTTCATTGCCAGATCCCAGATACATCCTAGCCCCAGGAATATAGATTATGTGGTGAGATCAGATCCTGTCCCTAAGCAAAGCTCCTTCTGCCTTTCCTAAAACATAGGCAAGTGAAGCAAAGGTTTCTAGTCAACAGGAGCATGATATTTTTAGACATTTAGAATCATGACTGCATGAGCTGAAGGAGGAAAATGATATCAGCATGAGGTCTATCCAAGAGATATATCAGTTATTTAACGGAGAAGTACATGTAGAAAGATCAAAGTCTCCTTCTGTGATGAATAGCTGTGATTCACACAGCTGGGAGGTGCAAAGAAATTACCCTAGCTAGCTAGCTGTCACTTGTTAGCCAGAAAGAAAGCATTTCTTTACACTTACTGTAAGGTATCCCTTTTGTTGCACAAACGTTTAAAGTACTACCCTGTAGCAATCAAATGGCAGGTGAAGCAGGAAGAGGAACAGCATGTTCTTGACAGAAGAAATAAGTCACTGTTCCCTCCCACCACCAGAAAGGGAAGTCAGCACAGCTGGAATCACAAACAGCACCAGGGGAAATCACCTTTCCATTTTCACCTCCCCCTTCTCCACGTCCTACAGTGGCAGGCCCGCAGGCGCTGAGGTTGCAGGCCAGGGGGCAAAAAAGACCCATGTGGGCTTTCCAGCTCGTTTTGATGCATCATGTGTTTGGAAAAGCAAAGTGAAGTGAACTCCACCCCTGTTCCGTCCAAGACCAAAGTCCTCTGGTGTTTCCGACCTGCCCCAAAAGGTGGGAGCTCCCATTTCCCTGACAACCTGTGTGTCTGAGGGATTTCCCAAAACGTGGAGAAGTCTGCAGCAATAGCCACTTGGGCATGATGGCCACTGGTGGCCCTGGAGCACCCAACTCCTTTCCTGAAAGAAAGCTGTCTAGGTAAATAAGCATGACCCTAGAAAAAGACCACTCTGCCTTCCAGCACCTCAGGACAAGACAAGGAAACGTACTAGAGGTGGAGACATACTGGCCACTTCTGCCAGCAAGTCCATCACCCACTCGGGGAAGGAGCTGAGGTTCACTCCCTCCTCCCCACAGCCTGCCGTGTCCTTCAGAGGCTTCCTGGAGCTCCTTCCTCCTCACTACCTCATGTTTGCTCTCCTTCCCCCCTTAATTTTTCCAGGGCCTCATGGTGACCCCTCTCCCTGACCCTTCCTATCTCCTGGGTGCCCTGTTCCCCCTTCTCTGGACAACCCCTTTGCTTCCCTCCCCTCTCCATCCTCCCTACTCCTGCTGGAGATGAGCAGGGAAGACGAGCAGAGCTGTGCTGGAAAACAGCTGTAAATAGCCTTTGCACCTCTGAGCAAGGAGGGACATTTGAGGCCCTGACAAACAAATATTAGGGCTTCCGTGTGTCCTTCAGACCCCCTCCTTGCTGCACACCTAATTCCCTTCCACAGGCGAAGGGATTCGCTCAGCACCCAGGGCTCTGCCCCAGGCCAGACACCGCAAGGCCTCGCAGATGGCACTGGGTCCTGGCGCCGGGGCCCCGCTCAGACCAGTGCAGGGACTCATTTTCCCTGAAGTGCAGGGTTAAACCTGCAGCTGCGGTGTCCCGCGCCGCCGCACAGGGTCTCCGGGGGCCTGAGCAGCCCGGGAAGAGGTGGCTGGTTGCTCTCCCAGGTGAACCCGTAGGAATGAAGTGTTTTGTAGTGAGAGCAGCAAAAGCCGTGTTTCCACAGCACGGCCTCGGTGCAGATCGCTCAGCTCTGCCAGCTCAGTTCAGCATCAGACCAGTGTCCACCTGAGGTGTTTCTGAGGACTTTCTGAGAAGTGAACCGAAGGTCCAGCGGAGGGCACAAACAACCCCTCTGCCCCACAGCCCGCCCCACGGGCAGGCAGAGGAGGCAAAGTTTCCCAGGGCTTCTTCCCCCAGCCATCCCGGCTGCTGTCTGCAGTGGAAGAGGCACACGTGGAGGAACGTGAGCCAAAGCTGAAGAGGAAAAGGATGCACAATACAAAATGAAGACGGGAGGCAACGGGAAGGGCAGGGCTACACCATGATGGCCACACTTTTGTTGATTGCCTGAGTCATGCCTAGAGCAGCCAGACCCCGAGGCCTGGGGTGCCTTGGCTTCTGCAGCCTGTAAATAAATGTGTTTATTTGATGTTTATTTCATCCTCAACCACACATGCTCTGTTCTCCTCCCCTTCTCCCACCTGTGCTACTAACAAGACAGAAGATTGCTGATATGGTTGACTTTCAGGCACCGAAGTGATGTGGCAGTCCTAAGGTGGGAGATGAGCCTCCACACACAGTCAGAGGAGAAGCCACACAAACCTATAAGTCCTGTTTTCTCCCACTGAACAGGCAGCCAGTCTCCCAGTCTGGGCCACCACCTCAGGCTGGGTAATGTCAGTACCCGTCCCTGTGCCACACACTACTGGGGTGTCCACGCATGGTGTTTGCCACTAGTGGAGAAGGGTAAAAGAGAAGAAAATGTCTCCTTTGCTTTCCTTCACTTTTCATCTGTATTTCTTTATCACAGACCACAGGTCTTCCCCTTCCATGTGCACCATCTGCTCATACCCCATCGGTGGTGTACAAGTATGGCCAGATGCCTTCTGTTATGACCAGCCTCATGTGAGTTGTTCCCTGACATTGTGTGGGTACAGAGTGAAAGCCGTTACTGCTGCACCAGCTCACAGAGAGAGAGCTGATCCCAGGAATGTGCACGGGCTCTGCGTGTCCTTGGAAGGACACTTGCAGACCTCTGCCAGTGCGCCTGCTGAATCACAGGATGCTGCCACTGCCTTGGGGACAGCAGGATCCAAGTGCCTGGGTGTAGAAATGGGACAAGTGCATGCACTCTGGGGTGCAGATTTTGGAAGGAAAGAGGTTCAGTGTGAGAGAGTCCTGGTAGGAGAGAGGAGAGATTTCCTGCATGCAGAAGCGGAGTTAAGCCATGAGGCAATGTGGGAAGATGTCCACAGAAGACCAGTGTTACCTGACACTGCTCATAGTAAGACTTTTAGCATTCAGTCCCAATATTTTCATGCCCAAGTGGCTGCTTTGGTATGAGGTTCCCTTAGAAGCATGGAGAAAACTGCAGCCAAAATCATTTGCAAGAGTGAGATTGTGGAATGAATGCTCTTTAGCCCAGAATTTTGGCAGACATTTTGGCAAAGTTGCAGTGCCCCAACATGCTGGAGCAGGGCTTGATGTTTAGCAGGGAGATGGTTTTCAGTCAGAGGAGTTTTACTGTTCTTGGAACAATCTGCCCAAATTTGGTCAAGGTATAGAAGCTTTTGGAGAAATTTCTGTTTGCACATCCTGAGGAAAAAGCTAGCTGGATCTTCCCCAAAGACAGTTTGCACTGAGCATGTTTAGTGCCAGGACTTCAGAAAGATCCTTGCTCGATTCTGAGGCAGACTGCTACCAGATTTAAGCACCAGAGCTGAGAGTAGGGGTGTTAACACTCCAGGGGGCTCCTGCCTCCTCCTAGGCTCAGGCAGTATGGAGAAGCCAGATGCCTACCTGAATGCAGATAGACCAGGCACCAAAAGAAGGCAGGGAGATAGGCATAGCAGGTAGGAATAAAAGCCTGAGAGTTAAGACGAGAAGATCAGACTGGGACTACATGAAATGCATGTCACTTCTCATATGCTGAAGGCTAAGACAGTATTAATTATGTCGCTGCAGCCTCTGTATAAACTGTAACGTGAAACTGGATCTGATCCTCCTTCTCATTTAACCTTCTATTCCACATCACCCCCTCCTCTTTCTGTCATCTCCTGTCCCCCTTCCCCAGTGACCTTTCCTCTGATTTTGACTACTGTTCTTTCTCTGCCCTTCTCATAACATCAACATTTTGCTGCCAGCCCCTGTAATTGCTTAGCTGTTTATTTCTTTGTCCTCATACTGTCACGCTAACTTCCAGCACCATCCAGCCCTCATACATGCCATATCTGACATTTAGGGAACTTGGGTTTCTTGAAGTGCTCCAGCATTGCTGAGTCCTCTCTCTTGCCTTCACCTAGCACTGCTAACTGATCCACATTACCTGTCAGGTGGCCTTTGCCCAACTTACAGTCCATTCTCACTTTTCCTAACTCATCCCAGCCCCTGGTTTGTTCTTCACTTCTTCCTCTCCTGAGGAAGGAGTGATCCTCTGGGGCTGAGGACCACTTCCAGGGAGTCTATGACCAGGCTGACTTCCTGTGTTATAAATGAATTTGCTTGTTCTTCCTTATTCTTATTGAAACATTTCTGCATCTCTAACTTCATTTATTCTTGCTCTTGCCTCTCCACCACCACAGAGACAGACTCTTTCTCATACAGCAGTACTCTTCTGCTTTCCTTTCCCCTCTCACCTAGTCCTTTCCCCCCAAGGACCCCAGCCTACCACTTCATCTCCCTTCATTACCTCTTCTGCAGCTTCTCAGATTGGCATTACATAGGGAAATGGAGCCAATCTTTCCTCTCAGGTTTGTGGGAGAGGAACCCTTATGTCACCTGGTTCTTTCGAGATCTCACCATTCCTTTGTCAAGCCCCAGGAGTGCCAGCTCACTGAATATTTATTTGGGCTGAGTCAACTCACTAACACTGCAGAAAATGCCCATCTGAGGCTTTTAGCTGGGGCTTTTCCTGCAGGGTGTTATTTGGCTGAATTTACAACAGTGCACTGAAAGCCAGTGGGGCAGGGCAAGGGGCAGCATCTGGCCAGGGAGGGAAGGGAAGCAGCAGGTGAAGGAGTGGAATCTTCCTCTTTCTGTGGCCAAAAGCTGTGAGATAGGGTTAAAGTAGTGACTATAGCTTCACCCTCACTTTCCTCTGGCTCTTTCATTCATACTACAAATGTGTCTTCCTCTTAAGGAACTACAGCCTCTATCTCTCTTGCTTTGCCCAGTGAAGACCTCCAGGTTTGTTTTCCTTTTAAGCTCATTGGCAAACAGATTTTACATCATCTCCAGTCCAGAGTCTCCAAACTGTACTCCACTGAGTTTCTGACCACCTCTACCGCAGCTAAATCCCACAGCCACGTACTCATTTGCAAGTGCCTTGATCTGTCCACCTCTCTCCCTGCAGCCAACGGTGGCCATGAAACCCTTGCCTTCCCCAGCCCCAAGACTCCAGCCTTCTCTGGCACTTGTCTCCTAATTTTCCCTCCTCTCCTCAGTCTCTGTCACTGTGGGTAGCATTCAGGACTGTAACGTGGAAGACATCTTAATCAGAAAGCTCCGTCTGTGTCTTTCCATCCAGGCTATGAATATATGAACAATTCTTTTTGCACCACAGTTTTACTGTGAATGTGCCACTCTGCCCAGATGGCAAGGTCTTGTAATAATTTAGTCAAAGAGAGCCTTGCTTTCCGGTCTAGAAAATGGACAGATTTTGCTATCATCTCTTCTTATAGACTAAGATGCTCAAAGACTCTCCAGGAGGAACCCTGCCCTGTAATATTGAGGAGGATTGGACACTTATTTCATTATGGGAAACAAATCTGAGTAAAAAACAATTTACACTGGTATAACTGAGTCTGTGCTAGCACTTATGACACTAGTGGCATAACTATGTTAGCAAAAAAAAACCCATCATATTTCTGACACAGTATTGCTAGAAATATTTTACTTACAAATGGGCCTGCAGATTTATTTGCCTTGGACATTTCTACCTGTTGTTCTGATTATATATTTTCATATGCTGTGCCAAGTCAGGTGCACAGCATGCCCAAATGCTCTGTCACTGGCCACTGTACACATCCCAGTACTTTGGCAGTGCTGCACATTCTCAGCCTGTGTGTGAGCTCAGATTTGGAAACCCACAGTCCTCTCTGATGCTCCCTGAGGCAATGCCTTGTAGAGCATTTTTGCAGGGGAGCGTAAGGTTTAGAAATCCTACACAGCAACAGAATATTGTAAGAGTTTGAGTGTGTGCCAGACACTTCCTCTTCCTCCATCCTACATTTTTCTCCCATACTTTTTGCACTATTTAAAATAAATCCTTTTGTTTCCATATATCTTTCCTCTATCCATCATTAATGCAGATCCTGTTTGTATCAGCAGAATTTGCATATCAGTTTGAGACCAACTGTGATCTCTTTCTGCAGCAGGTGAAAAACATCACCGTATTAACAGTGACTGGTGATCTGATGAACAGCAGTCCTGTTGGTGGGGGAAAGCCACATTCCTGGAATTGCACACTCACCTTTTTCCCATCCCCCCAGAAGCACTGTGGTGCAATTAAAGCTATTTCCCACCTGGAAGACAGTCAGGGATGGCAGCTTAGATGGGAGGTCTGAAGGGAATCAGCTCAGAGCTTGAATGGTCACTAGCCTGGGTCTAGTGAGAGCTGGAAGGAGCAGAGGGAAAGGACGGGCAAAAGGCAAAGCCATCATATCTCCTGCACAAGATAATGAGCCCATGCAACAATTTTCATTGCAGAAAATGTAATGGCCTTCATGAACTGAAGCGAAACAAGAGAGGGGCTGCAACTCCTTATTCTGCCTCTTCCCTGCTCCTTGCAGGCACTGCTGGGTTCACTGGGTATGTGTCATTGCCATTGGCTTTGACAAACATGTTCTCCAGGACATGAGACACCTTGTGGGATGCAAGCAGGGATAGTCATCTATAGACCTGAGGATGGTATCAGAATAACAGCAATGAGTGAAGAATGGCAGAGCATGTCTCAGGAAAAGGTTCACTGGTAGTAGGAGTGATTCACTTCCACATAAGGACATGTAGGATGACTGCTAAATGTGCCTCTGAAAGGCCAGATGTAATTCCTCAAGGCTGGACTGAACCTCAGAGGAGACCGAACCCCTTCCTGTTATTGCAGAGCACTGGGCACTGGGACCACAAACTGAAGCACAGGGGAAGTCCTGAGGTGACAGCCAGTGCTGGACATACTGTCTGCTGAGTTTCATCATGGAGCACAAGGACAGTTAGTGAAACCATTTGCAGAGCTGTTCACATAGGGGGAAATGTCAAAGTCAATGCTGTATTCTACATTGTGATGCTTCTTCTTTCATGTATGATTGGAAAGATACAATAAAAATACTGTATGAGCTCTTGTTTCAGTCTTTTTTGGTGATGGGACATTTTGTTTGGTGCATTAGCATCTATTTCACAAAGCATGGATTTGTTTTTCATCTTGAGAGAAATTAATTTTCCTGCAGTTAAGACAAAGAATCAAACAGGGCTCAGAAGGCATGAGTTGGCTGCACTGCTGTTTGCTGACACACAGTAAAGTGCCTCTTAGTCAGTGAACAGCCTTTGCTCCATGCTGGCCTGTAACATCTGGGTTACTGCAGCAGATATGGTGTCACGGATACACCAGGACAGGTTTTCCCAAAGCACCGGTCTCGAGGCTTGTGGTATCCCTGTACAATCTTGTTTTGCAGCCCCTGCCAGATCTTTCTTCTCAGTCAGAAGCACATGGAAGTTTCTGTGGAGGCATTAGGCTCCAAGAATATATCTCTTCTTTCTTTTGAACACTGATTTGGATCACTACTGCCAGACTATTAAGGCTGAGCTACTCCCTAACATGGGTATCACTGGAAAGAAACAATTAGAATTGTTCATATTTCATAAGATAGCAACAGGAACACAGAAACTGAGTTCCCTAGAAAAAGGGCACCTTTCCAGACAGGTTATTTTGGGACAGCTGTATAGCTACAGGCACGGCCAGTACAAGGGTTCCTTGCAAGCCCATAATTTTAAGTAAAGGGAACTTATAGGTGTGGTCTCAGCAAGGAAATACTCTTGCATCCCTCTTGAAGGTGATGCAGTCCTACAGAAGGCAGGCACTGCCTGTGGCTCCAGAGACTGTTGATACACAACAGTTTACAGGGATGGTCCCTACAGAGCTCATTATTAAAAGCTATGCTGTGATGGAGGAAGCACAATTAACTTTCCTCAGGATCTCAGATAAAGATGCAAAAAGCATCTTCCAGAAAAGAATGCAGAGATGACAAGAACAAAGAGAGTAGTTTTGCATATTTGGACAAGACACTTTGCAAGAAAACCAGGAGAAAAGCTCACACATTTAAAAATAAATCAGACAGGATTGCATTGAAACTGGCTCCCTCCTTGCTTACATTTGCCTTAGGGCCAGCCCTGCTGCATTTCAAAGACATCCTGCATCTCCACAAGCTTTGTGTGTTTGTTTCATCTCAGCATCTCTGCCCTCCTTCTCTTCATTGTGGCCTTCAGAGGTTGCTCCATTGTTTCATGCTGGGTTTTTCCGATGACCACAAGGGTGGAGGCCAGTTCACCACCCCTCTTTCCACCCTCACTTACAATATGTGCTCCTGAGATCCTCTACATTGCGTCCCAGCTCTCTGTTGCTCCTGGCTCATATCACCAGCCTCAACACCTGAGTCCTGTGGCTGCCCTCCAGCTAGACTCCCTTATCTGTCTCTTTCTGCAGGCTGGGGAGACTGAGGACACCCTTCCTGGTCTAGGGAGTGAGAGGAGGTCTAAGTGGTGGTCTCTATTTATTTGTCTTCTTGGGGAGCTGGCCAGCAAAGAGGTTTCCAAAACTGTTGATAGGTTATGAAGTAGGTTTAAAGAGGACAGGGAAGTGTCTTCCCAGGGCAGGTGAAAACTGACCAGAGAAATCACTGCTCTGTGAAGAAAGTGGATGACAAAACTGTAGTTGGACAACTGTTGGGACAGGTGTCAATCATACAATCTCTACCCTGGTGCTGTGTTGACAGCTGGAGGGGAAGCTGCAACAGGTGTTTTCCTGGGGTGTTTTCCATCAGCTGGTAGGAAGGTATCATTTTTCTAGCAGGAATAAAATGTAAAAGCATGCACAAAGGAGAAATCCTTGTGTAAATATGTTTTTCCCCAGTTTATGGTGCAGTGGGTTCAGTTTAGATAAGTTCCTCTTGTGACGTTAGGCTAAAGTCCTAAAGAGCGGCTTTGGTCAATACCCTGGCACAGCTGGAGTCAGAGATGTCGGTTCATGGCCTAAGGTCCAATTCTTAAAATCAAAGTATTTAAACTACATTTTTGGGCCTTTTTTCTACTACAGCCCAGGTAGGACATTGTTCTTACTGACAAACTTATTGCATTGTGAATTGCCATGGGCACTGTTATGTCTGACACACCCCAGGAAAGAAAAAACCCAAATCTGTCTGTCAGTCCTTACCAAGGCTAGGATCCTTAACTGCATTTCTTAGACTTATTTCTGAGTACCTACTAGCATCTGAAAGCTCCTGTGCAGGCAAGTGACTGCCATTTGGTGCTTTGTCACTTGAATTTGACAGTCCCTGTTTGTTCGGATTTCTTTGTCAAAGGGCACATTACCAAAATTCCCCCTCAGAGGCACGGTTTGTTAGCTGAAGGTTGTTGCTTATTTACATGGCTTGTTAGCTGAAGATTTTTGGCCTCATTTACACTGACATTAACCAAGCATTTTGCCTTCCATCTGGAAATCACTGAAGGTTTGTCTAAAACTGACTCTCAAGAAAGTTAAGAACATTCTGCTAAAGGTGTGAACTCAATTTCTACAAGTAAAAGCATGCTTGGTGCCTTCTAAAGGGGTTGGGTGCAGCAAAGTTGCTTTCATTTCTGCAGACTGAGTTTGCAGTTTTAGTTGAGTCATCCCATTTTTCCCGCTTGCCCCTGGGAGGTGGGCCAGCAATGGCCAAACTCCCCGGTTCTCCCCACTGCATCCTGACGCTTCCCTGTGCCCTATGGCTATGAGACACCTACCACATACTGCACCACCACAAGCTGAGAGGAGGGGAAATTCCAGGAGCGATGTGGGAGAGAGCAGGACTGGGCATGCAGCTGGGTCCCAGGACAACCTTGCTGGCTCATTTCCTCCTGCGACTGAGAATTGGGGGTTGCTCTTCAAAGGGGTAGCTTGTCACTTGCTTTGGTTATTGCATCCTCTTTCTGGCAGATCAGCAGGCAGCTCCATCTGAGTGTCTGGCCATCCAGTCACTAGGTGACCCTGGGAAAGCAGCAAGAAGGTCAATGAGGATGTGGAGGAGCAAGACCTCCCCTTTCAACAGCATCCCAAGCAGTTATGCTGTACTTAGAGTAATGTAAATTTGCTTCTGGGCTTCAGCAAAACGACAGCATCTCTTGCATCTCAAAGTCAATGAGAACTGGGATCACAGTGACATTTCCAGGAAGTCTTCTAGATCTTGCCCTTTGACAGTGAGATAAGATCACTGGCACGTATGATCAAATGGATGAGAGAGGATGCTGTTCTGGCTATGCTGTGATACACTCATCTAGCCTGTGAGCTAACTCAGCACCCCCATGACTCCCAGCCTCCTGCTCATCTGCTGTGGAGAATCATCAGTTCATTTACAAGTACTTTTGGGGTAAGGCATCTGGTTCCTTCTGAAACAAACCCAGGTGCAGTGGGGAGAACCATTCACCCCAGGAAGGCCTGAGGAGGTGGTATGGGTAATCTGCACCAGGTTTGCCTTCCTTCATTCCATATCGTCCTCCAGCACTGTCCCACACAGGCAGCCCCAGGAACTTGCTTCCCCAAGACCTCACCTCACATGGTATGGCATGCAGCAACCTGGAGGTATTCTCAGCTTCACGATATAAAAGTACATCTGCAGTGGGCTGCGACACAACCCTCTCATTGCTTCAGACACTTTGAACTGAGAAAACATAGAAGATACACTGATCATGTCCTACAGCCCCATCTGCACCATGTGGAGCCCAGAAAAGGGTTGGAGCAAGCCCACCGTGACCTGGATGCTGTCACCATGCTCCAGCAGTACAAGCACAGCCACTGGCACTGGCTGGCTGGGGCAGTGATCACACGTGTTGGTGAAAATATGTTTGGCAGAGCATCACAACCCATGATGTCCCCAGTGCTTTCCACTTCTCTTTAAGGGACACAGCAAGAGTTGTCAATACTTCATGACATCACTAGCTACAGTGTTGCTGCCTCCCAAATATAATTGCTTGTTATATGTGTATTACCTGTAGGAACATTATCTTGCAGTTACTGGCATAAATCAGCTACTGATGAAAGATCTTTTCTACTTTGTTTTCACAGCCATTTGCTTGCTGTAACTAAGTAACCGCAGTGTTACCTTCTTTAGCAGGGAGAACTTTCTCTTTCAAGATGACTGCTTGGAAGGTAAAGCACCACTCGTGCCAAGGAACGTTGTCAGGGGGCACACCTTCCCTTTTTTCAATGCTTACCACCCGGAAAAGAGCAGAGCTAGCAATGGAAATATGGGTTCATATGGATTCTTTTTAAGAAGATATTCTGACCTGCAAACAATATTTAATGGTTCTTCTTTTAAAGTGCAGCACAGAGCTCCTTTTTGTGTGGGCAGAACTTCTTCATGAAGAACAAGAGGTATTTGCATATATAGACATGTGACTCAAGAGAAGTTACAGTAAAAAAAAAAAAAGGAAAAAAAAAAGAGGATCATATATGCCAGCCTTCTCCTGACCTCTTTGCTTCTTCCTCTATTCAACCTCTCTTTCCAGATCCTCTTCATGACTAGGAATGTTCCTGCAAAGTGCCATGCTATATAAATGGAGCAGGAAAAATGACCATTGCACACCAGTGATTATAATTTGAGAGGAGCACTTGCTGATGACTGAATGAAGTGCTGTTACCAGCTGGGATTTGTTCAACAGCAGAACAGACAGGTGTAGGTCACTCACAGGGAGGGAAAGATGATTTGCCACAGCTTGGTGCTCAGGGGAGCACCTGGGGGGCAGGAGGCATTTGTGCTGCAGCCCAGCTTGTCTGATATAAAGCTGTCACCTTGCATTGAGGCGTTGGCCAGATGCTGACAGTGATGCACCCAGGGAACAAACTGTCAGCTGGCTTACATCAGAGAGTCCTAGACTACTGCTTTTGTGGGCCCTTTTCAATAAATGCACCCTATTTGTCAGAAACGAAGATGCTGAAGGTCTTATCCCCAGTGGGTATTTGCATGTGGGAGGGCATGTGAGTGTATAGAGCAACCGACTGGGAGGGAGGTACAAGCTATGGGTAAAGCCCAGGACCCCTGAAAGCCATTGTAGAGACCTCAGAGCAAGTGGAAGAATAAATGCTATGGATCATGGGGTCAAAATACCATAACTACCAAACTAAACCACAGCCCTGACAGTTGCCTTCCTGGGAGAGACATATGGATTTCCTTTCTATGAAACCACAGCAGGCTCTGCTATAGCAGGGGGAAAATTCCCACCAGAAAGAAGGAGAGGTTTCCTGCTGTAGGGCCAGAAAAGTGTCTGAGAAATTATCTAGGATGACTCACTGAAATGTTACTTCTAACAGACAGAAAGATCAGCCAGCCCAGCATCACATCAGCAAGTTCTGGTCTGTAGTAATTTGGCACTGCAAACTCACTTCTTGCCCTGTCATACAGCCAGATTCTTCTGCCTGGTTTAGGCAGCACTTAGTTTCAGCTAGCAGAAGACATTCGTAATTTTTGTCAATAAGATCACAAGATTTTTCTCATTAATGTTAAGGCCTTTAGTCTCCAAAAACATCATTGTCTCCCTAGAGTTAAACAGAGAAGCTGGAGCACAAGCTCCTGTCACACCACAAAAATTGTGCTTGTACAGAGTTTTAATGAGCCCTTAAAAAGTGACTTTTATTTTCTTGTTTTTTTCCCACCTCTCTGGTTTTTTTTTTCAAAAGCCTCTGTTTATCCAGAAGATCAACCAGTAGAGCACAGTCTAGTTCACCGACCTCATTTGAACATTTTTGGTAGAGATACGCTTACCTCAGGTTCTTCACACATCTGCCTGCTTGGTCACTGCTGCAATTGGTGAAAAAGGGAGCGGTCTGGGGAGAAAGTCTGTGTGAGCATGTCTGTGTCTTTTTCTTAACAAATACCTGTCTCACAGAAACTGAAGCAAAATTTAAAAATGCATTTGTTCACAGCAGTCGCTTCTTAGCCCTCAGTTAATTTGGAGACTCACTGCTTAGATGCAGCATCAAATTCAGAGCAGTTGTGCAGAGGCAGGAGGCTTGCCATCCTTCTGCTAATGCAGTGTGATGAGGCAGAGTCCCACTAGACCAGATGGATGCCAAGCAGAGGGAAGGGTGTCATACCCACACTGAGAGAAGAAAGATTAAGCTTGTGGGTAGGAGGTGACAGAAGGACCAGTGAGTTAGAAAGACAGTCACGAGAAGAGATTAGGAAAGGATAGAAAGGACTTGGAAAGAGGGAAAGGGCAGGAGTGTGCAGAGTGAGCCTGAAGGAAAGTGTGAGAAGGAAGCTAAGGAATCCAGACTTTGGGCTGTTCAACCCAGAAAAGCCCAGTCAAAACCATAGGGTGTTTTCTGCATGCCCTGCACTGGCTCCTGATGCTGGGTCTTCTCTGCAGCCTTCCTCCAGGGCTTCAATCAGAGACTCTGGATCAGTGCCAATGGCAGAGGCAAAGTGACTCTGGCCAGCCCCATCTCATCAGACTTCCACAACCAGTCCCGACATCCCTCATGCACTTGTGCAATATGCCATCAACGTGCTCTCTCCTTCTCTTAGAGAGAACATGATGTAGATGCCTCTTTAGGACACCTGGGTTTTATCTGCAACTTGGAGCTCCACGTGATGGTGGGTGATCTCACAAGAACATCTTTGGGTGACAGGGGTTTGCTGGTGCCTGGAACCCCTCTGCTGCGATCGCCTGCAGCAAAGGGGTGTCCTGGTACATGACCAGAGCTCCCCTAGGCATGCTGACCCAGAAGGAAACATAAAAGGGATGTCCTGCTCCAGCTGCTCCTTTGGGGGAGTGGGATAAACTTGACAACAACCTGCTTCCCATAGAGAGGTATCTGACAACACATCCCAGTATTGCTGTTACCAGGAAATACGGATGTTGACTGCAATACTCCCTGTTTCATAATGAGAGAAAGAAACAACTTCTGACCCCATCTCTGACTAAAGGACAGCATATTTCCCACTCCTGGGTGTGGGTTGAACCCACATAGTGAAGTTTCTGAAGCCATTTTTTTTTTCTTTTCCCTGATTTGCAAAGGCATCTTCATGGGAGTGTCAGCCTGTTGTCCTCAGTGTGCTCACCTCTGATTGACCTCCCCCAGGAACACCACCTGGAGGACAGAAAGGACATACAATTGAAAAGGAAGCAGGTTGTGCACTTATAACCTGAATTTCTGGCATTGGCAGTGCATGGTGCTGCAGAAGTGCAGAGGTTTATTCTCAAGCGGATTTGAAGCAAACAGAAGTCATTGAAGGTTGCCAGGGGATGCTCAGGGGATGCCAGCCTCTCAATGGCCAGTACCATTGGCAGCCACTCTTACCAGATAGCTGGCAAGCCAGGGTCATCAAAAGTGGAAGATGATCCAAGGGAGAGCTCTGACAATGCTGGCACTTCAGCATTCACCAGTTCTTGTTTTAAAAGGACAATATGAAGTGGTATAAAGCCATGCTCTCACTAGGAAGCAAAGGGACTGGATGCTGGCACTCCTGATACGTGACATGTGACATGTTAGGCACCTGATTCACCAATTTCCTATGAAGTTCTGTCTCTTCTCTTCATTTACACCATAATTTGCAATCTGGGAACTTCCAGACAAATAAGGAAGGACAGGGGAGACGGTCATGTGAGCTAGAGTGAGCCCGGTCCTACAGCAGTGTCTCCCGTAACAACTTCAAGTTTTAGCTACTGTACAAGAATGAGGAAGGATAGGTAAAATCCTAAATCTCAGCAACCCACTGGACTTTACCTAGAAGGTCTAAAAATAAGGAATGCCACTGTAAGTGATTTCTGTTTCATAGTACTTTCTATTTTCTATTTTGAGAATCAATTCCAGTTACACAGTCTCTAGTTACAGGACTTTAGAATGGAGAATTTCTTACTCAGAGAGTGGAATTAGTCTTTAAATGTACCCAACCCTCATCGTGGACAAGTAGGTCCCTCCCAAAGAGAATTCAGATTAAAAGTCAATCACCCAAATTTTCCTCCTAAGTCTGTCAAGAAACGTTGAGGTAGCAGAGAATGAAAATGCATATTTGCTGCTTGGTTTGATGAGGCTGCTTTCTTCATTGAAAATGTTGTCCTTGAAAATATTTATGAATCCCTAGCCCTAACACTGTTTTAGACAACCAGTCCCCTGAGGGTTTCATGCTGCCCTAATAAGGACTTTTTAATATAAATCCTCTCACCTGTAATTTTCAGTCAGATATTCAAATATTCACAAAACTTTAGTCTTTCTCTTACTGGTATGGTCCCATTTCTACTTTCTATAAAGTCTCTAAGAAAGTCTGTAAATAAACCCAAAAATTAATAATAATTTTGCCCATGAGAAGATGTGCCACTATTACACCTCAGCAAGTAACCTGCTTTAAAATCAGCTATCAATTTGAAATCTATTTGAGAGGGCAGGTGTGTCCTTGGTCTATCAGAGATCAGGGGACTGTGTTTTTGTGTGCGTGAGAGTGTGAGAGCCTATATACATGTTCTTCAAGGATTTAAAACTCCATTTTCAGTTGGTAATGGTACAACCTGTTTTTCCCCTTCTTTCTGCCAGTGAGACTGTGAAAAGGATTCACATGCAGGATTCATTTAATAAACACTTTATTTGTGGGTTGGTTTTTTTTTTCCTTTTTCCATGTTGTGATTTTTCATACTGTCTCCGATTGGGCAAAATGTATAGTGGTGAACTATTCAAGCCTGCTAAACTTCAACTTTTCACTTTTCCCTAGGGCCAGTGCGAAACAGAATGCAGTCAGCAAAGTCTGGGCAAGTAATTAAAGACCAATGTGCACAAATCAAATGTGTGCACATGTATGTGAAAGTTTTGCTTGGATCACAGTTGCAGTGTATTGTTCCTCACAAACTCGTGATCTACCCTGATCTAGAATATGAGCATCTCTACTTCCATTTTTAAACCCTGAGTACACATTGTTCCTTGATTCACCATAGCTTTGGAGAAATTTTTTCATAAACAGAAACAAAATGAAAATGAAATTCATGTGACGTTTCAAGTTTTACTTTGGTGTTTCCCATGTAAAACTTTTTCCTGGAAATGACCAATTTTCAAATGCAAGGACTGATTTTGATAAAACATTATTTCTCAGCAACGAAATATTTAAGGGGAAATACTTTGATCTTTTTCACTATGATCTTGGAATCTTTCCGTTTTGGGGAGCACAGTTAATTAAGAGTAATAAAACTTCTCTGGATACTTTTGAGAGATGGTCAGAAGGCAAGATGATCAGAGACAGTGTTGTAACCATAGTCCCAACAAAAGATGAATTACCCCATCACAACTTCCTCTGAATCAGAAGGTTAACTAGTTCAGTTGGTTTGGAATAGATATAAATGTTCTGTTTATTGTCAGCACTCGTCCAGTGTCTGTTACCAAGACTGATTACTAGCACCTGTAAGTACAGCTTTGTTGCCAAAGTAGCCAAAACAAATGCTCACCTTCCTCTTCTGATGCTGTGCCTTTGCCACACCCACCCCTCTGAAGAGCGCAGCTCTTGTACCATGTTCACTGCAAATCTCTTTGCTGTCTCTGTCTTTGCATTTCTGATTCCCCTTTCCCGCACTCTTCTCCTCCCAGGTCCTTTGTGAGGTCTCAGAGCTCTCTTCTGCTACTCCAACTGACCCTTCTGGTTCACTAAGAACCAAAGCCAGATGTTTCCATTCCTATGAGGGACTGGGTAGAATGCAACATATGCCCATGCACCAAAATCTTAGAACAAACCTGCTATCCTCTGCAATTTGAGTACCTTAATATGACAATCAGTGACTCTCTGGGTACCCCAGGATACCAAACTGTGAATGACAGTGCCTTAGGCACAAGCAGGATGCAGATCCACTAACTCTGCTGAGTGAGAGCGGGGTCTGCTGGAGAAGCAGTGCAGAGAATGCCACCTTCAATTGCAATGCCAAGCATCACCAGGGCTCAGCTGTCAGATACATGGACTCAGATTCTTTTCTTGTTTTTCTCCTGCTAGGTTTAGACGTAGCTTGTACCAGTTTAGCTTCCAATCATTTCACTGCACACGAAGCCTACGCACTGCTAACAGCAATTTTAGTGGTAACAATGTCAAATACCATGTAGCTGATTTTGTCAGTAGATCTCCAGGACCTTTGCCATGGGAATATCATTACCTCCACTGGGTAAATTGGTCACAGAAACTCAGGTGTCTGCAAACAGCCCTACTCAAGATTGTTTTTTAATTTTTTATGGTTCTTGGTATATGATGGACCTTTGCACGCACTACATTTTGAAGACTCTTGTATACTGCTAATGAAATCAGCCAAAGCAATGTCATTTATGGTGAATCTCTCTAGAACATGACAGAAATAAATTAAAGGGGTGAAAAGATTTTCTGTACTGAACATCAAGACAACAGCATAGCTTTCCTAAAGGAGTGGCAAGCAGGAACCTTGCTACGTTTCCTGTCAGGGTGAAACGTTGCCACGTGGTATCACACTGCCATGCAGCTGGGAATCACTGTTTCAGTAACAGTCCCACTGGCAGTCTCAAGGAAGACAAACAGACCTGACAAGACGTCTTTACTATCCTGCCTCCAGCTGGCCTCTGTGCTCCAGCACTAAAACACACTCACAGCCCAGAAGGAGAATATTTTTCCATCTTTTGTACCTTTATGTTTGTTCGGGTCTTTCACAAACTCTGAATATATTAAATATAAGCAGGATGTACTGGCTTAAGCAAAACATCAACCTTCCTGTAAGACTTCTCCATAGTTAATGCGCCCGCAGTATTTTTCATATCTCTTTTTTCTTAAGAAGAAACCATATTTAGGTCACTGTATCTTATCTGCTAACACTGTACATTTCCTTAAGAGCAGCTGGAATTGCTGACTGTCTTTGCAACAGAGCAAGAAATAATATTTTAGGCTGACAGTTTATACTCACTTCACCGAACAAGACACAGAAGGAAATGGGGCAGCAGATGAAAGCGCATATATACAGGAGATTATTTAAGCTGCCTCCTGTGGTTCAGGCACCACTTGAAGAGGAACTGTGGAATCAGTGCAAGGGAGTTTCCTCTGTTTGTACCTTTGGCTTCCCTTCACTCACCGCTTAGGGTTTTACTTTGATTAACAGACCATCGTGCCCTTACAATCCATAAGGCTCAATGATGATGAGGAACTCCAGTCCACCTCCTGTATCAGAAATGTATTAACAGTTTCCCTTTAATCAGTTTCATATTAAGGAGGAGTCTGAATTAAATTTCTTTTAAAAAATCTGATCTTCCCTATTGAGTAGCCTGACAAACATGTTAGTACCAGGGCTTCTTTCTGACTTTTTGAATTACAGAGATCTCCAGAAATTTTTTCCTTTCTAATTCTTTAGGCATCCATATTATTTTCATTTGTTGTGTCATAGGAAAACACATTACAAGGAAACCAAAAGGTGCATTTTGCAATCTTTGTCCCAAAACCTCTGACACAGAAAATAGGGGATTATACAGTCCCTTAGCAGCATAAACCTTGCTACGCTGCCCCAGCATTCAAAAACTCTTCTGAGACAAGATGTTTCAGTGTTTCAAATGTTTAGGGCAGTAAAGGCTGGGCTGGCTTCACCCATTGCTCAGGCTGTCAAGAGAACTGCAGGCAGCACAGAGAGTGAGAAGGTGCCTACTGGACCTGTTGTTTGGAACAGAGAAGGACTTGTGGGTGATATGATGGTTGGAGGCCATCTTGGGTATAGTGATCATGAAATCATAGAGTTTTTGATTCTTGAAGTAGTAAGGAGGGGAGTCGGCAGAACTGCTACCCTGGACCTCCAGAGGGTAGACTTTGGCCTGTTTAGGAGACTCGTTGACAGTCCTTTGGGAGGTAGTCCTGGAGGGCAAAAAATTGCAGGAAGGCTGGATGCTCTCTAAGAAGGAAATCTTAAAGGCCCAGGAACAGGCTATCCCCATGTGCCAAAAGACGATCCAGCGGGGCAGAAGACCAGCTTGGATGAACAAAGAGCTTTGGCTGGAACTCAGGAAAAGAAGAGTTTATGGCCATTGGAAGAAGGGGCAGGAAACTAAGGAGGACTACAAAAATGTTGTGAGGTTATGCAGGGAAAAAATTAGAAGGGCCAAAGCCCAATTAGAATTTAATCTGGCTGCTGCTGTAAAAAACAATAAAAAATGTTTCTATAAATACATTAGGAACAAAAGGAGAGCTAAAGAGAATCTTCATGAGCAGTCCTGGATAACCACAGAGGTATCAGTGGACTGGAGGTTAGCAAATGTGATGCCCATCTACAAGAAGGGCTGGAAGGAGGATCCAAGGAACCACAGGCCTGTCAGTCTGACCTCAGTGCCGGGGAAGGTTATGGAGCAGATCATCCTGTGCGCTATTAAACAGCGCATGCAGGACAACCAGGTGATCAGGCCCAGTCAGCATGGGTTCATAAAAGGCAGGTCCTTCTCAATGAACCTGATCTCCTTCTATGACAAGGTGACCTTCTAAATGGATGAGGGAAAGGCTGTGGATGTTGTCTGCCTAGACTTTAGTAAAGCCTTTGACACTGTTTCCCACACTATTCTCCTGGAGAAACTGACTACTCATGGCTTGGATGGGTGTATGCACCACTGGATAAAACACTGGATGGATGGGTGGATGGATGGATGGAGGCAAAGAGTTGTGGTGAATGGAGTTAAATCCAGTTGGCGGCTGATCACAAGTGGTGTTCCCCAAGGCTCAGTACTGGGGTCAGCTCCATTTAATACCTTGTCCAGGTGGCCAAGAAGACCAACAGCATCCTGGCTTGTATCAGAAATAGTGTTGCCAGCAGGACTAGGGAAGTGATCATCCCCCTGTACTCGGCACTGGTGAGGCTGCAACTTGAATACAGTGTTCAGTTTTGGACCCCTCAGTACTTTGAGACATTGAGGTGCTGGAGTGTGTCCGAAGAAGGGCAGTGAGGCTGTGAAGGGTCTAGAGCACAAGTCTTATCAGGAGCGGCTGAGGGAACTTGAGTTGTTTAGTCTGGAAAAAAGGAGGCTGAGGGGAGACCTTATTGCCCTCTACAGCTACCTGAAAGGAGGTTATAGTGACGTGGGTGTTGGCCTTTTCTCCCAAGTAACAAGTGACAGTACGAGAGGAAATGGCATCAAGTTTGGCCAGGAGTAGTTTAGATTGGATATTAGAAGAAACTTCTTCATTGAGAGGGTTATCAAACACTGGAACAGGTTGCCCAGGGAGTTGGTGGAATCAACATCCCTGGAGGTATTTAAAAGACGTGTAGATGTGGTGCTCAGGGACATGGTTTAGTGGTAGACTTGGCAGTGTGCTAGGTTAACAGTTGGACTTAATAATCTTAAAGGTCTTTTACAACCTAAATGTTTTTATACATGTTTCTATGACCCTCAGCAGCCTTGCTCAGTGTTCTGGTATGGTAGTTGTGGTGCTCCTGAAATGGTTCTTTGCCCAAATTAATCCTCCCTGCCAAGATGTAGAGCTTATCATCCCGTGAGGTGGCACCATGTCACATGCACATTCATAGCCAAGCACTGAGGTACTGCAGCTTTGTGTGCTGCTGTCATTGCAATGGGAGTATAGGTGCGCTAAGAGGTTTGTGCCAGTAGCTCCGGGTAGGGTCAGGCTCCATATTTCCCCAGGACTTGTCACTAGGGTCTTTCTCTGAACATCGCTGAGTTCGGTGTCACAGACCTGTCTGCTACCAAGTCCCCTTAGGCTTTGGGTTAGGCTAAGAGAATTACTGAATGTCACACCTTTTTCTTGGGTAAAGGGAGACTAAAAACTAAACAAAACACCCACAGAAAAAGGAAGAATTTCCAGTTACTCCAAGTTGGTCCCTAATTGATCCTTATGGGGTTCTCACCCTACTACACACCTCACCTCCTCTCCACCCTCTCCTTTGGAAACCAGGAGCTCAGTAGAGGAGACTGCATAGGGCCAAGATATGTCGCTCCCACGCTGGTGTTATCAGCCCTCAATTTTACAAAGTACTGAACATTTGCGGAGATCAGTTGTTTTTAGAGGGTTGCTTTTCAATTTTCTCTTGCATTCATCACAGAATAGTTCTACTTGACAGTTTCTGTAGCTTGAATGGTTGTCAGGCAGTACAAACCACAGGAAGTGTGTGCCTGCATTCTGAAAAACTCCCTCTTTGCAGTTGGAGACCAGCCACTCACTGAAAAAAGGAACGCTTAACTTTTTAATCCCTAAACACTAGTGTCAGTTCCCTCTTTAAACTCCAGAGTTTTATGCACTGCCCATATTAGGACAGCTACTTAAGTAGTGATTTAACCAACCCAGTTTGAACTGCCAGTATGTAAACCTTTACACGTAGGCTTATCTCTGGAGAAGCCCTTGTGGTGTTCTCGAGGTGTGCACCAGTAAGAGCAGCTGTGGTGCTTCAGTGAGCCCCTTTTCCTTGCCCACCAGCAGCAAGAATAACTGCATCTGGCCTGCAGCATTTCCCATATGATCTGAAACATAGTACACCAGCTGAATGGTACTTGTCTGCTGGAGACAAAGCAAAGTGGATTTTGTAGGCTTTTCTATGGACTTTCCTCACAAAACCTTTCCATTCTGAGCCTGTAGGAAGGGGAAAACACATTCACATATCCCCAGGGATGTAACACTGGTGCAGAACTGCCCTTCCAAGGAAAAAAGCAGGAAAGCCAAGCTGTCCATACCCTTCACCAGGGGCTTTGAATCAGAACTGAGTCACTGTTTGCTCTGTACTATATCATGCTGGGCCCATGCCTCAGTGCTTCCCCAGAGGCTTGAAACCAGGAAGGTTTTTTCCTGCCTTTGATGAATAACCTTGGTGTCAGTGGGAGCTGGGGCTGGGGGATCAGTGCACTCTGAAATACCATGGCTCAGCTGCAGCTAGGGACAAGCCAGAGCTTCCTCAAGTACCCCAGTAACTCTTCATTCCTGGTTAACATGCCATGGGTATCCAGGATCAGGAAGGAAATGGCCAAGACTCAACACTGGGAAACATCCCAGGGATGGTGATGGGGATGGTGTGTTAGCACCTCGGTGAGGGTCAGGATCAGGCCCGGTGAGGGGAACCTGTGTCAGACACGGCACCGAGATGTCCAGGCAGGGCCATGGTAAGGCCCATGAGGGTAAGCCTCAGGCTTGTGCTGCTGGTGGTCTGCTAACTCTTCCTCTTAATCTAGACAGGGTCCTGGGGACAGCAGTAAGCTCCCACCTGGGGAACCCCCTGCAATCAGTCATCTTGGCTTCTTTAAAAAGCACCAGGAATCACAGTGTGTGTGTCTGTCTTCCTGCCCTTCCTGCCTGCCACCTCACTCAGAAACAAACTGTCAGCTAGTCCAGAGCCTGTTGGCCAATGCCAACAACAACTCTCAGGGGCAGAAGTTCTGAAGAAAACTAAATTCTGCCAAATCTGTGAGAAGATGCAGTTTGTCAGGGTGAGCAGCCCAGGGCATGGAATGATGCTGTGACAGCAGAATAACCCTCCTCAGGCACCAGCAAGTCCACAGAGAAGGGGCACCTTATAAATAAGCCCATCACAGGAAAATCTCCAGTTAGAGCTTGCCTGTCGCAAGAGTTGAAGGCACAGCTCTGTAGGAAACGAAGCTTCATGAGCTCCAGGGCTAACACACAGAACTGTCTACCTTAATCTGCTCTTCAGAGCCCCCAGTGAGGAAGATGCCACAAAACGACACTTGGGCTATATTTCCAGCCCTACTCCTCTGTGACTATATGCATCATCCCTTCGAGTCTCTATCACTTGCCTGCCAGAAAGCAACAAGAGCAGCTCCATAGAGGATTGAGTAGGTTTGATAGAGTAAACCTGACCCTAGTCCTCAGGGATCCTAAAGTACACTGTACTTGTGAAAGGATTTAATATCATTTGTGTCTTAGAAGGTCTGGTTTGACAAATAGTCTGCAGAAAGCCTGTGATAGCTCCTCCCTTTTGCTATGTAACCGTGTGACATGCCCTCTTGCAAGAACAAAGGGGGCTTCACAGCATCCAGCTCCCCTATATCTGACAAAGATTATAGAGTCACTGTTTTTTCTAGCCATGTAACAGACAGACAAGACAGGCAGACAGACACATCACTAGATGTCATCTGCTCCTTTTTCTCACACACACTGGGCTCAGTCTGTACTTTCCAGTTGTGCTGGGGTTGTTGGCCTCCTGCTTGCCTTCAGTCAGCTGCCAGTGAGTCACCCTGACAGCCTGGCAGGACTTTCTGAGAACACCCACAAAAGCCATCAGTGGCAGCGGGTTAGAGCTCAGCCCCGTGCACCTTTCCTCCCCCCTACTCGCAAACTTTCACTGAGCACGAACTCGCTGGCTCTCCGCGACAGCCACTGCCAACCCCCACCACAGCAAAGGCAAAAAAAAGCAACTGGGTTAACAATTTCCAAGAATAACAGAGGAGTATTATTCTTTTTCACGCATCATTTTCATGAATGAATTATTCATTCAGTTGTGGTAATTCCTGCATTCATAAAAAAGAGAAAAATACCCAACCAACACAAACACGGTGACTTCTCTCGGCTGCTGGTGGCTGCTCAGCCCTGGCATCTGTGGGGAGGGGACAGACCCACACAGAGCTTCTGAGCCATGAAAAAGGAAGGAAGGAAGGAAGGAAGGAAGGAAGGAAGGAAGGAAGGAAGGAAGGAAGGAAGGAAGGATGGAGGAGGGGGAGGAATGAGCAGAGGAAC
>VZRW01000335.1:39301-65151 GCA_013398125.1 Aegotheles bennettii
AAGGAAGGAAGGAAGGAAGGAAGGAAGGAAGGAAGGAAGGAAGGAAGGGAGTATGATGCAGTGGCACCGTTTAGCACAGCAACTGCCCCACAGACAACATGGGTGCTAGTCTTAGAGCTGAACTTGTGCACGACTAATTTTAGGTTGGGAAGTAAAATACCCCAAATAACTGCAATTATTTAATGATGTAGTATAATATTGATTTTGCATTCTGGAAATACTAAAACTGTCAAAATTGGCCAATGTTATATGCTTTGCCTCTATGTGTATCAGCAGCTCACTTACCAGGGGTATGTCTTGCTGAGCAAAGATCAGTTTCTGTTCCTACCTCTGAGCCTACAAGGCATCCTATGAGGCTCAGGCACCTTTGCTTGACTGAACCCTGCTTTAGCATTAGAAGCTCCTCAGGCAGCAGGTGCACCATTCCCTCTGCCCAGCACTGACCTCCTCTGAGTTCATCTTAAAACACCAGCTGCCAAGTCAACACTTTTACATAACCACTGCCTGAAAGCAGTTAGAGAAACCATTGCTGCTGGACTGGAGTTAAATCAGGTGGTCAAAGGTGGAGAGAGGGTTCAAAATAAATTCCTTTTACCTTTTCAACCTTTCACTCGGTTCTGAAACTTTACATGACACTCAAGAGTGTGGTATACCTAGACATAGGATCACAGGGTATGGGACCTAAAGGAATGTAAAGAGGTCTCTACCACAACCTCCTGCTCAAACCAGGCGCAGCTGTAAGCTCAGACCAGGTCACTTGGGACTCTGTCCAGTCCGCCTTGAAAACCTCCACAGCCTCACTGGGTGACCTAGTCCAGTGTCTGACTGTCCTCATGGGGAAGTGTCTCCTTATATCCAGCCTGAGCCTCCTGTTTCAACTTCAGCCCCTTGCCTCTTGCCCTCCCAGTGTGTAGTGCTGTGAACAGCCTGACACTGTCTTCTTGCAGAGCTCTCTATATGTGCTGAAAGGCTGTTGTTAGGCCCTTCCAAAGACATCTCTACCCCAGACTGAACCAGACTCGATCACTCAGTCTCTCCTCACAGGGCAAGTGCTCCAGTCCTGACCATCTTGGTGGCCCTCTGCTGAACATGCTCTAACTTTCCTGTACTTGGGGGGAGGGAGGTGTATGAAACTGGACATGGTGTATTAGATGTGATCTGATGATCACTGACTGGAGAGCAGTAATCCCTCCCCTCCATCTACTGCCTCTTTTATTAAAACAGCCCAGGAAGCTGTTGGCCTCCTTTGTTGTGAGGTCATGTTGCTGGCTCACATTCAGCTTGCTGCCTGTCCTCAGACCTCTTCGGCAGGACCACTCCCCAGTCAGTCAGTCCCCTCCCCATATCACTGCAAGAGGCTTTTCTTTCCCAGGTACACAACTTCACATTTGCTTTTGTTGAACTTCATGAGGTTCTTGTCAGCCCATGCTGACAGGCTGACCGGGCCCTAGCAGCCCTGTCTTTTAACACTCTTATATTTGCACTGGATTCGAGGTTATCTACTTTTCTCAGTCCTTCTTCAAGTCTTGAAAAAGCAAATACTCTCTTCAAACCAGCCCTGCAAGCAGCCACAGCATACGGCAGTTATGTCATATGCATTTGACACTGTCCCACATGACATCCTTGTCTCTAAACTGGAGAGACATGGGCTTGGTGGATGGACCACTTGGTGGATAAGGAACTGGCTGTATGGTTGCACTCAAAGAGTTGTGGTCAACAGGTTGATGTCCAAGTGGAGATCCATGATGAGTGGTATTCCTCAGGGATCAGTTTTGGGATCAGCGTTGTTTAACATCTTTGTTGCAACATGGATAGTGGGATCAAGTGCACCCTTGGCAAGTTTGCTGATGACACCAAGCTGTGTGGTGCGGTCGACACCTTGGAGGGAAGGGATGCCATCCAGAGGAACCATGACAGGCTGGAGAAGTAGGCCCATGAAAATTGCATGAAGTTCAACAAGGGCAAGTGCAAGGATTCCCCCGCTCTACTCCACCCTCATGAGAACCCACCTGGTGTACTGTGTCCTGTTCTGGAGACCCCAACATTAGAAGGACACAGAGCTGTTGGAGCAAGTCCAGAGGAGGACCACAAAGATGATCAGGGGGCTGGAGCACCTCTCCTATGAAGACAGGCTGAGAGAGTTGGGGTTGTTCATCCTGGAGAAGAGAAGGCTCTGCGGAGACCTTAGAGCATCCTTCCAGTACCTGAAGGGGCCTACAGGAAAGCTGGAAGTTGGAGAGGGACTTTTTGCAAGGGCATATAGTGATAGGACAAAGGGGAATGGTTTCAAACTGAAAGAGGGTACATTTAGATTGGATATTAGGGGGAAATTCTTCCCTACGAGGGTGGTGAGACACTGGCACAGGTTGCCCAGAGCAGTTGTGGCTGCCCCTTCTTGGAAGTGTTCAAGGCCAGGTTGGATAGGGCTTTCAGCAATCTAGATTAGTGGGAGGTGATTCTAGTGGGAACTAGGTGATCTTTAAGGTTCCTTCCCATACAAACAATTCTATGATTCTAGGATTCCTGATTTTAATCCCCCTTGAGTTTCATGTTTGCAGTGAAGCTTAGCAAATCTGAAGTGCTTGCAACAACAGACTGCCTTAGGCTGGCAATAAGAAATAAGAGTTCTTGCAGAAGAGTGAAAGGTATTTTTTATTTTCTTGTTTCCACTGACAAAATACAGTACTACTTCTGAATTATAGAAAGAAGAATACTTCTGTCAGCATAATCTTTACTTTATATTATGAAATGTCCATTTTGGGGAATGCTGCACAAGTTTATTACTGAAATGGGGTTCAGGAAAGGGCAGGCCTGGAACACAGGGATATTGTCTGCCCCTGTTTCCCTTGAGTAACACCTGAAATGCCCTCCTTAACTGTTAGCTCAAAAATAAAAGGGTGGAAAGGCATGCCCCTGATTCTGGTCTCAGTAATTCTCAGACAACTTCCTTGCTAGCCTATTGTCATTATTCTGGTCTGGCACTAGAAAACAGCACTCAGGACCTTCAAATGCACTCAGAAACTTCAGTGGGGACAGGACCTTTACTTGGTGCAGCCATCCAAGACATGCAATCAATGTCAGTAATGCAAAGGGGAGGCAAAGCCTTGCAGCTTGGCCATAGGAACAGTTGATTTTGCTCTCAGTGTTTACCAGAAAGAGGAATACTCTGATTTAGCCATGCTACAGCGTCTCACCAGTAACCCATCCACATCAGGGGTCTGTGTTTATTTTTATAACATGCCTATGACCTGACAGAATTCAACCCACTTGTAACCTGAAGGTTTAACGGTGTTAGGGGGGGAAACAGCACCTACTGCATGTCTCACATGCTACCAGCGACTGCCTGAAACTTGCTCCCTCTCTTTCCCACGCACACCTACTTCACCCACACTACTGCCACCGAAAGGGCTGCAGCGAGAGGACCTTCCCTCCCCTCAGCTGCCCCATGCGGTTATCCAGACCAGGCATTATTCACATGCAGGGAAGGGCTGATGAAGCAAAACGAGAGTCAGAGGGTGAAGTCTAAAGAGGGTACAGGTTGTGCCTGAAGCTGAGGACACCAAGCACAGCCTCACCGAACAGGAAGCCAAAGGACGTCAGCAGAGTTGCACGCCTGTAAAAACAATGTGCGTGAGATCAGCCCTTGGCTTCTGCTGCAGAGAGCTGAACGAGCTCTCTGGCGTAACTGGCAAACACCTCAACCAAAATTGGGATAATGAAAAAAAAAGAAAAAGCTCTTTCCTCTTTAGAGCTGACACCTGTATCAGCAAGAGTACATGCCCTTAAAGGTGAAATGCTTTTAGGTGACTGCTAGAAGCAGGGCTGTGCAGAAAATAGTTAAACTTCAGAAACTGTGAAGCTTTTGTCAAAACAGTAGAAAAGGTAGAAGGTCAATGTGAAGTAAAAATAAGCAAACCAACACACTTTCAAAAATTGTTCATTAAAAATTAGTCGTTATATGTCCAGCTGGAATCAGAATCCAATTTTACAATAGAGCTGAGGACCTCTCATAGTGGAAAAGATCCACTTCCATCTGCCCAGTGTTGCTGGTCTTATGGTAAAAAGTTACTAGGATTGTCTGGTGGAAAATACCTCCATTTCAGCTATTACAAAAATAATTTTAACAAAACTGGTTGTTGTTGGGAAATGGAAATTAATAGTGGTTTTCCCTGATCGTATAGCTGAAAATCACTTTCAGTAAAGTGGCGGTTGATTCTTGTGAAATTGCCACATACTTGATACACAAGAACTAGATGCATTAAGGAGTATTGGTAAATGTGCAGTATGAATAATTCAAGTGGTTTTCCTTTGTTTTTTCCTACATTACATAATTACAAGAGTTTCACTAATGCAAAATTCTTGATAAATTAGGCAGAGGCTTACTTACAAGTAGATATATGATATATGCTTGTATTTGAAGTTGGTACTTAAGGATAGAATTTTGCTGGGTAATGAGAAGCTAAAGTTGTCATCTTTGGTGAAGAAAATTAAAAATGGAATTGTTATGCAGGCACCGGCTGCTGAGTATGATCCACAGCACCAAAAACTACTGGCACATCCACACTGAAAGAAGCCAAACCAGCCTACTGGCATCTTTAGCAGGATGAGACAGTGTGAGGAAAGTGGGGATTTGGGCCATGAGTTTATATCCAGGCAGATAATAAATGAATTTTCAAGTTGGGGTCGGAAACCACATGCTGGTATTAAAATAACATAGCTGTGCTATTGACTCCAATTGAGCTGTTCTGATTTATCAAGGATCAAGCCCTTTGCTTAACTATCTGGTTGACAAAAGTGGAATAAAAGATAAGTCTATAGGACAAGAAAGAGTATAGGACCTGATTTGAAGTTCTCTGAAGGTTTTCAAAAGAGACACTAACCTCATTTGTGTTTTTTTCTGTGGAAAGCTGAGTCCTAAAAAGTTTTGTTGAAACTACTGTGGCAGCAATGTGTCTTCCTGGCTTGCCTCATGCCACTCCCTGCCTCACTGTGCTGCTTCTGCCACCCCCCAAACACCCCACCTGATGTCAGCACCCCACCATGATCACCCTGCCAAGGTGCCGTGGGGTGTGCTGAACGTCACCACCCAGCCTGGGTGTAACCACAGATGTCCGTTAGGAATTACTTGTTTGGAACACAATCAAAATATGAAATACACTACATTTCTGCCCTGCTCGTCACCAAGGGTGTGGCTAGAGAATGGGTGGGTGAGGACAAAGTCACTGAATGGGGCCACGATTCTGTTGCCCGTGTATGCTCTAACCCACCTCCATCGTGGTGGTCCCCAGCTTCACTGCAGACAGATGAAACGTTGAAGCAAAGTGGTGCCTGGGCTTAGAAGCCTCAGACTGGCAGCAGCGACAGCATGTGCTGCCATAAACGTGGGTTTATGGCTTGGTGCTGACACTGGTCCTAACTGCAGATCGGGGGCATCTGCAACATCCAGCCTCTGGTGGTAGGTTCTCTGGGTTGGTTTTTCACTGTAAAGATAGAAAGCAAAGTCTAAACCAGGCATGGGCACTGTAAATACCAAATTTCCCCACCTTTCTTTAACGGGAAAAAGGACCCTTCACTTTCCTACAAAGCAGGTGTATTTGGCGCCAAATTACATTTATGCTCATACTGCTTGGCTCCAACTGCAGAGTGCACAAGTTAGGGAGCTGTAAAGTAAATGTGAAGAGGCACTTCCAGTCAGTAAAGCTAAGGAGACACTGTACCAGATTGCCAAGAGCACGTGTGAAAACTTTATCATTACAGGTGTTTAAGAAGAGTTAACAGGGGTATCTGTCAGGATCAGCTGAGGTGTGTGGGGTCCTGCCTCAGGCTAGGGATAGTACAGATCACCTCTGAGTGCCAGGCTTCTTATCTTGCATCTCATCACCTAATAAAAACTCATGTCAACCTGCTACTGCCAAAAGTGCTGTAGCTTCCACTGATGCTAAATGTCAAAACCTCAGTTTTAAATATCATGAGAAAACTATGCAGCAACACAGTTTCTCAAACATCAGGCAGAGGTAAAGGATTAGCAATGACTCAGAGAAAATTATTCTACCTCCTGAATCATTGCTTCCACTTATTCCACTGCCTCTGTAGCACCCAGGAATTTCCTTCACTATCTCTCACCCTCCAGCAGGGCCCAGAGCACTTTATCTGCTCATATGTGGCCATGTGACAACCTAAGGCTGTAGACAGTCAATCTGATCAGGGTTATTTCTCAGGAACGAGTGCTGTGTTTATCTGCTCAGGAATAAAATTCTCTGGCGTGCCAAAAAGCACTTTCAGTTCTCTAGAGAATGATCACTTCTCTCAGACGTCAGCCACATGGATAAAAGTGGTTGCTTCCTCAAGAAGCAAGATACCCTCAAAGTGATGGTATCCAGGCAACTCAGACCATCTCTCTCCTTATCTGACAAGGATTACAGCTGTCACTATGTACCCGTAGCATAGCAGCACACCACAGACTGTGGCAGGCCAGCATTGTGTTCTGCCCCATCAATTCCTCTCCCTTGTGCATTGCTTTCGTCCATATTGCTCAACAGACTTCACAAAGGAGAGCAGCATCCTTATTACCATTTGTTGGATGAGGAAACTGAGGCAGAGAGATACCATAGCAGAAGCAAGAATACAACCCAGGTCTCGTACAGCAAGAGCTGGCTAGTAGGCAGACAATCCTCATGAAGCTGCATGGCCATGTCACCATGATAAAACACTGTCCCTTTGGTTGGTGAAGCAGTTGAGCTGAGGCAACTAGGTCCAGAACTCAAGGCACAAGGCTGCACGTCTTGACTTGAAGCGTTAGGTCATGCAAGGACACCCTCCTGGGGCTTTGTGTGTGCTTTGAGCAAGCAGATACCTCAGCTGCAGGTAGCTCGCTCAAACGCAAAAGGCATCCCCTGGTAGTATAAGCTACTGCCTGCTTTCCTGAGAGTAGTGGGGTGGGAGGCAAAGGGAGCGAACATGCCTCTGCTATCCTGTTACTTGTCTATGTTATCCTCTCCTTAGGACAATTATATGCTGGCCTATATAAAAGCAGAGCCACAGGCTGGTCTCTTTGACAGTCATCAGGACAGGCACATGAGAATCTTCAGCTCTGTATGTACCAGACAGTGCAGTTCTAAGGCAACCTCAAACACACACCAGCTAAGATGCTTGTCCCTGTGGAGACTGTCCCACAAAGTCTGGTGGAAACCAACACAACTATTTTCAGTGTCACACAGCAGGAAAGAGACAGAGGTCCAGGGAAGAGAGCTCATGGCAGCTGCACTGGCTCTTAATTCACCTGAATTGCTTTACATTCATAGGGCTCTTTTTTACCATGAGGGCTGGAGAAGACAACCTGTAAACAATGGCCCATCTCTCACTTATCACTCTTTCTGCTTTATCCTCTGATAGTATCTTGCCACTGACTAAGGCCTCGGTCCCTGCATATGTGCTTATCTTTATGTGATGTGATTAGCACCACCAAAGTCACTAAGAAAGTACGCATACAGGCCCAAAGTCCAAGGCAGAACAGTCTGGAGATAGAAATTATATCCTCCATGTATGTGAGAACAGCAGCCAGAAAACATTCTTGATCTCTGACAGGACTCTGAGATATTTTCTATTAATGGCAATTGCATGTGCAGATGTTTCAAATAGCCACTCAGACGCTAATTTTCTGGCTACAACAGTGATAAATGCCTTCATTTGAGAAACTGTCATGTTCCTCTAAGGGGACTGCATTACTTTGCCTTTCAACGCTCTATTTTTGCTTCTAAGCTCTTCTAATGCTTTTCTTAGAAGAGATGTTATCCTCAGCCAAAATCAGATTGAATGGAAACTATGGAACAACACCCTGGGAGACCTGAAAGCACTCTCACCTTTAGGTAGCTGTGCAGTGCTGGATGCAGTTTTGTGTACTGTGCAATTACAATCATTGAGAGACCACAATCACTATTTGGAAGGGACTAAGGGGCTCAACTTCCAATAGGGTAGGTTTTTCCTGGGACATTCTCCCAAAAGTTTAACGTGTGTAACTGAAATTTGCATAACAAAGTTTGAACATTTTAAAGGCTTTCCCTCCCCACTTGCTAAGCTGAGAGCTAGTGGCTTCCTGTTAAGGAAACATTTAGTCTGCTCTTGTCTTTGTTAGTCAAGTCTGGCATTCCCCTCTGAAAAAAAAAAAAACCCACACCAAAAAAGAAAAAAAAAAAAAGAGAAAGAAAGAAAATATTGCTTAAAAGAAAGCAGTCAAGCAGTGCTAAATTAGCCTATACCTATAAAAAGGTTACAGAGCGTGGGCGCATCCTCCCACATCTGGTACATGAAGTGGGCTAAGATGACTGACCACTACACTCACCACTTCCAGAGGCCGTCCATTTCTAAGAATATTGTGGCTTTTCATTCCCACATGCACGTATCTTTAGCACACAGTTTTACTCCAGACCAGTGCAGCAAGGATGGACTTCTCACTGAACACGTAGCAAAAGACAGAAACACAAATGTACCAATGACTTCAATCTGCCATCTATGCACCAGCGAGTTAACCAGATAAGTCCCTTTTTGGGTGATACTGATCATGTAACTAAGGCAAAGAAAATAGGTTGGATGTCAACAGCTGCCTCTAAGCAACAGCTGATTTGTTGTGGCCGCTGACAGGTATGAAAAGAACCAAGAAGGTTAAGAGAGTTTGAATGTCTACAGTAGCAGATTTGTTATTTGCAGTCAAAGACATGAACGCCTTATTGTGCATCCAGAATGCTGTGGAAATCAAGGGAGACAATAGGAAAGGATGAAAGTGGTTTGACCTTCTTTCTTAGATCAGCATCTCATACTTAGCTCTTTTAACTCTGTAAACATGCACCTTCTAGGAGAAAAGCACTATTGCCTAAAGTCAAGATGACAGCAACTTTGCAACTTAGCACATAATACCATGATGCAGCATCATTGGCCTGAGGTACTGTGCAACTTTTCAAGCCACTTTAGCAGAATGTAACAGCAGCAGAATCCCTCCCACTGATAAAATAATGGCAGGAAGATCACGCATGTTCTCCCTCCAGCTGTGGCAGCCTTATATTACTGGCCACCCTCACAAGGTGAAACCACCCCCTGTAATGACTGCCAGGCAGGAAAATGCCAAAGGCTTGTTGCAGCATTAAACATTTGTGTTTGAAAACCATGGAGCTTAGTGTTTCAGCAACCCAGGAGCAATACTTTCCAGTGCAGACCCAGAAGCACACTTCATGGGACAAACCACTCAAAAGTTGCTGGTCACCTCACTTGCCTTCATTTGGTGGTGTCTTTTTCAGAGGTACTTAAACAGACCAGAACTTTCTACAGTGTTACACGAGTGTCCTTCCTTGAGTTTCTTTTGGGTGGCTAGAAGACAAAAATTGACACTCCAAAATAATGAATAATCTTTGAAGATCTGAATGGCAAAGACAACCATTTAAAATATAATTTCTAGTTACATTATATTAAAAAGGATGTTTCTATATACCTTCCTTATGAAGGTATTGCTGTTTTTGTGTACACCTCATTCAGTCAAAACATAGCTGTACAAAGTTGTTTATTACCTGATTTGGTCATTTTTGGTATTCTTGAAGTGAGTGCAGCTTTATGACCCACAGCTGCTTTGTGGACACAAGCCCTACATGGAAGAGCTACACCTCCTCCTTTTCTGAGTGGGTTAAGAGAATGAAGTTTCACTGTACCTGTGTTTAAGAGGATGTATGTTGGTAAAGAGACTTTTTATGCAATGCCTACACACAGAGGTCTCTTCCACCTCAGCTAATCCATCTTTCAGGATGCATTTGAAATATCCACACTTCAACAGCCCTCTTGCTTACTACAGTCAGTATTCAAACTTTAAAAAAAAAACAACAAAAAAACCAAGAAAACAGAGGCAAAACCAGTCACTTTGCTCCTCAGAAAACCCCAGGTTTTTTTGGCAAGTAACTTTGTACATGAGGGGTGTGATTTTTTACTAGAATCATAGAAGTCTTGCTTCAGACATACTTTATCAAGAAAGAGTTAACTTCCATCAGTATAATCTTTGTCTTTTCCTGTGGTATAGAAGCATAGAGCACCTTCACGGCTGTGTAAATGTGCCTCCTCTGGAAGCAGATGGCTGCTTGCCCATAGTTGTACTACTACCTGTGTATGAAGATGGAATGGTTCAGAAAGAGATAAGTGGGGTGTGTTTTCCTCTATGTCAATGATGAGCTGGAGTGCATGGGGCTCCACCTGGGGATGGATGAGGACTTGACCGAGAGCATATGGGTCAGGATTAAAAGCAGGGCAGGGACAAGGGACATTATAGTGGGGGTCCACTACAGGCCATGTGACCAGGAAGACCAAGCAGGTGAGTTCCTTTATAAACAGATAGGAGTAGTCTCACATTCACAAGCTCTGGTCCTCATGGGGTACTTCAACCACCCCGATATCTGTTGGAGGGACAGCACAGCAAGACATAAGCAACCCAGGAGATTCCTGGCATGTATTGATGATAACTTCATTCTCCAAATGATAGAGGAACCAATGAGGAGAGGTGCTATGCTGGACCTTGTTCTCACCAACAAGTAGGGCCTGGTGGGGAATGCGAAGCTCAAGGGAAGCCTTAGCTGCAGTGGCTGTGAGATGGTGGAGTTCAAGTTCCTTAGGGCAGCAAGGAGGGCACACAGCAAGCTCACTACCCTGTACTTCAGGAGAGCAAACTTTGGCCTCTTCAGGGACCTGATTGGTAAGAATACCATGGAACAAAGTCCTGAAGGGAAAAGGAGCCCAAGAAAGCTGGTTAATATTCAAGGATCACCTCCTCCAAGATCAGGAGCATTTTTTTGTCTGTTTTTTTTTCAGCTATATCAGCTGCTCAGATAAGATATGAACTTTACTTTCACTGAACTGCCTCTCCATTTTTTTCACTGTTCTTTAAAAAATAAAGTAGAAACTTTAGGGCATTTCTTATGTTTGCATGCATCAGACTATTATGAAAAACAGATATATTCTTCCAGATAATAAACCAGATTTTCAAATTGACTGGGTTGGAGCCAACACCATAAAGAATTACAATGAGAAGTCCTGCTGCTGAATCCTTCTCCAAAATAACATTATTGCAGAAGAAGAGGTATGCCAGAAAGATCATTTTTCAGAAATGTAACCAGATAAGGTGGTAGCTCCCTAACAGCATGTCTGCAAAAAAGCCTCATTAATAGAGTCCTTAATAGCTTGACATGAATCTTAGAACTTAATACCTTTTTGAACTGTGTTATTGTTTCTGTGTTCTCTTCCAGATCTCAATGTACCTCTCAGGAGCTACTCATACCCGTTGCCTCCTCCATGCCACAGGTCCCAGTCCTGATTGACAGTTCTTATTGTGAGCAAATCCTAATACACAGCAATAGCAAATACAGCAGAGAATGACTTGTCTAAATGAGGTACATGCTGTGATTTTGGTGAAGAAAAATGATAGGTCAAGGCTCGCAGCATTTTCTGCTAACAGCGAATATTGAACATTTTCCAATAGTTGATGTCAGGCCCACAATTTCAGCTATAGTTAGAGCTGCAGCAGAAGAGAAGATAAGAATCAGCACAATCCCTTTGTTTAATGACAGCTTTCTTGGGTTTGCCTTGGAAAGGCTGAAAATACCTGTATATTATCCTCTTACTTACCGCTTCCACAATATAATTAAAGAAAGCTCCAGCCCTAATTTGAAGCCATATGAAAACAAAATAAAAGGGAGACAAGACATTGCCCTTCCTGCTATGATTACAGAGTATATAAAAGAGAAAACTCCTGTCTGAGACCAAGAGAAGCGACTAGTGAAGACCACCACCAGGAAAATTATGTACTCTGAGTTTTAAAATGACAAATGTCACACATGGTGTCAGACTAACTGCTCTGAATCTACAGACTGTAACGACATTTGGAATAAAATTCACTCTGATCTTATTTTCATGGTGGAGAAGAAAACCAAATTGTGCATTCTTTTTTTTCTCAGAAATTAAATGTTTCTGTACCCAAAATAGTGACTACAGTAAGGACTTATGTTTGGTTTGGGGCTTTTATTTTTTCTCCACTGACTTTTTAATAATTAGCGACCTACATTTAGAGGGTTTATTTTTCTCAACCCTGCTCCCAACTGGCCTCACAGATTCCTGTGACTCACAGAAATTTTTAAAAAACAAACCACCAAATGTGTAATTTTAGAAGTATCGGTTACAGTTTCATTATCAGAGGGAATTCCACACACTCTCAGTGCAATGGAAAGGAGTACCCCTTTGCTCATTAAGGTACAGGTGAATGTCATTTCTAGGAAACCGCCTTTAATTCCAAAGCCAAACTCCTCATCCATGTCTCTGACTTTGAGATGTTGATACCAGAATCTCTTTTTATTCCACCAAATCACACTACTCCAGACCCCAGAGATTTTTGTAAAATCAAGATGAAGATTACCTTCAATGTCAGGCCTGGATTTCTCCTCTAACATGCTCGGTGTTCCCAAATAATTCTCCCTTCCCTAGGTTATGTTAAATGGTGAAACAACTACCAGACTCCCAGACCTACCCCTAGTTATGTTAAATGGCAACCACTGGACTCCAAGGCAAACTGCGGATCTGTGTTTGTATATGCAGCGTTTCTAATTCCATGTGACTGGAACAAAAACGCATGTCTTTATCTTTAGGAGCAAGATACAGTGATGTGGTGTTTGTTCCCAACTCCTCAATGCCTATTTCACATCTTGATAGGATAAATCTGTAAAATGTTTGTGAAACTTTTCCACTTTTTGAAAATCCTGCTACTATGAATGCCAACATAGTAATTAAGATTACTGCAATAAAAACACTATTATTCATCAACACATACTACGTTATAACAAGGCAAGCCTGACTCATCTTGTGTTATAAACAGAGAGAAATGTCCATTTCATTAAACAGAGCTTGCTAACACAAGTTCATGTTGCACACAAAAATGTTCATCAGACATTTACAAACTAACCACTCGGGGTAGGAAATCCCAGAATTGAAGTTACCTTTGCAGCTCTATTTTAGTTGCTCCATGCCTTATGAGAGAGTCCTTTCACTGTCTCACAATAACTTTCCACTCCACTGCCATCTCTTTGCATGCACAGGCTGCAAAGCTAGTCACTTGGTGAACAGCTACTTGGGCTTTTGTGCTCTGTCCCTTGCTCAGCGCCTAGCCTCACACTTCACCTACTATTCAAAAACATCTCTGAAAATAAAATTACTCAGAGACTCTTGCTCTTGCCTCATCACTAAAGCATCCGAGTATCTTTGAATGTTAGTTATTCTTTGTTCGTAAGCCCTGCAATATGAGGGGGTGGTACAATCCACATTTTACACATAAGGAACTGAAGCACAAAGTGATTAAGGTCAAAAGTTTCCAGTACTTCTGTGTGCTCCCAAGGACCTGATTTCTCAGTTTATTTAATACTCTACTTTCTATCTCCAAAGCACAGTATGCATTACCTCAGCTACAGCTGTGAGAACTCAGCACTCCTTCACGTCAGACCCAAAATCCCCACCCACACATGCGTAATACAAGGAGCACCCAGTCAGTCACCACCTCTGACAAGGTAAGTTTCAAAAATTTGCCCGGCACCCCACAGAAATTTTGCGGCAAAGAAGAGGAAAAAAGTAGTTTCCCAGGCCAGCATCTGATTGCCTTCTCTGGGCAGCTGTCTTTGCTCTCAGTGCGATCCCTCCCTTCAGCCTGCAGCTTCAGAATGAGACAGCAAGCGAGGTGGAGGTCCTGGACACACGGGGGATGTCCTGTTCATTCTGCCTCGCATCACTGACTCCCCCAGGACAAATGTCTTATATACTGTGAAGGAGATGGGCACATATCACACTTAGTGACTTTAATGTTCTTTAATTTTAGAACGAGTGATAGGAAGCACGGGACAAAGATAATGGATAGATTATCCATTAAACTAAATGGATATCTGGTGTAGAAATGGCAAAACTCAAGGTGTTTGAACACCAATTCAGGCTCAAGCACAGATTGTGTAGTAAGGCACACATATCTCTGCCCACTGACATTTTCTCCTCACTCCTCCCTATTCAGGTTCCATCTGTTTCTCTCTTATCCCTCTAATTTTGTTATCTTCAACTTTCAGTCTTCATTCCTCCAGATTCTCTACCAAGCTTCCATCTCCATGATTTAGCAAGTTCCAGTTCTCTTTTCTAGCCCTCCTGGCTCAGTCTTCATCTCTTCAAAATTAACAATATTGGCCATTTTGCTGATAGCCTTCACCTTCTATGTTCTCTGTTTTCTGACTCCTCATCACAGCCTTTTCTCTGTGCTCCTCCTATACCTGTCTCACTCAGTTCCTTTCATTATTTGGTCTTTCTCTCTAGTCATTTCCTTCTTTCATCCATATTTTAACTCCTAATAGGAGTCAGCACCTTTTCTATTACTGATTTCCCTGGACTCAGTTGATTTCTATTCTACTGCCACTGATGAGTAAATTGCTTGACTGAATCGCTTCCCTTACATGGCTTCTCAGCTCCTGGCTTCCTGTCTCCCACAGAAGCTGTTCTGTGTCCCCAGTTTCCTCAGCTCTGAAATTCAGTTTTCTTCAACTTGAGATACCAGGACTCACCACCAAGTATCTGCTGCCACTCAAATAACACCAGACGCATCCTGAATCACAGATATACCCCTCTTCTACCATGCCTGCTGGTAAGACAAAGGTCACTAAAAGCATGAGATAGGGAGAAGCTCCCTTGTTTCACTTATATTGCTTCCCACCTTGAGTTGGACTAGTGAGGGGCAGGAATTGTAGGAGGTCCAGCCTTACCCTACAGGTCTGGGCTGCAGCAAATCTTCTCTGGGTCACTCTGCTCATTTGTACCTTGCAGGCAACACTGAATCTGTGACAGGATGGTGTATGCTCCATCACATTGTGGGGAGCACAAAGTTGCAGAATGGCAACTTACACCAGCTCTGAGTCAACCTAGTTTGGTTCAGTGAAAGAACTGAAAAATCAGTAAAAGAAGTGGTTTGATCTGGAGAAAAATGCAGATTTTTCTGTTCCTTTTATTAACCTGAAAAGTTACATTCACCTGCATTTTTACTCAGTAGAAAACCTTTCATTTCCATTTGCAGCATTGGAAACAAAAAAAAAAAAGGCACAAAGCAAAGAAGAAGGAGGCAGTGTTATAGCTTCCTGCCTTTTAACTAAAGGAGCTTTTGGTTGACTTTTTTGCTCTGTGAGGACACCCAAACTCTTCTTCCACAGCTCATATCACCAGATGGTATAGTCCAAGGTACGGTGCTCCCAACCTTGCATTTTGAGACTGTTCTGTTCTATTTGGAAATATTTAGCTATTAATTGGAATAACCTCGGTAAGATTCCTCATCGTTAGTCTATGGTGAAACCTAAGTCCTTGGAGCTTTTACTCCTACCACTCCCCCCACAAAAAAAAATAAATAAAATATTTATGTGCCACAGTTTGAGCAAGAGGGACTGACAGACTCCTCCTTCACACTCTGTGATTCAGCATAGTGTAAAGATTTCATTACTTCACCAAGGAGGGTCAAGGAAATCTAGGCTTGCTTTTGTCCTCATCTAGCTTTCTGTGGCAGAGGCAGAAATTGAACAGTGACAACCATACTCTGTACGTGTGACCTCTTCTGGGCCACTGGGCAACAGGGGAAATTGCCACTCCCACTAGTGTTCACCCTGAAATATTTTCCAGGTGCAAGTAACTGATCTGAGTTCTGATAGCTTCAGGTCAACCAGAGAACATTTCTTGGATAATTCAAGGCTATTCACTGAAAGCGGCATGGCCAGGCCAAGGCATGGGGTGAGCTTTCAATGATGTGGTCCAGAGACACAGCTCCAGCCAAGACAGACGGAGGCACAGTGATGTGGCCACCATGAGAAGCTCAGAGGAATATGCACATGGTCACTCACTACAGAACCACCTTGTAGTTTGACTTTATAAAGTCTCTATGCACAAGTGCAAATAGCAGATGACTAGCAATAGATTTGGACTGACATTTTTTGAGTTGCAAATAACACATCCCTGATGCATAAGTCTTTCTGTTGCTGTAAGTCAGGTTTCTGCTCCAAAGAAAGGATCATCAGAGCAATTTCAAGAGAAAGTTGGTAGAATTTTTTACACAGATAAAAAGATGTATTTTTTTTCCCTAACTTTGTCCCTAGGAAAGAATGAGCTATTTTAAGTCAGGCTTTCCCCCTTTCTCACTTCTGTGACCAAATTCACTGTGGACACCAGTATCAGACACTTCATCCAAAAAATATGTGGTTTGACAAACATGGAAAAAACAGGAAACTGGGTTTTAACAACAGTGATTCTGAGCACTTTAGTAAAATGGTTTTGCCTGATTCTGCTTATAATTAAGACATAAGACTGAAACACATGCTCTAATTTCATTCTTTAGAGTCATTTAATCAACTTTCTCTAAATATAACAGTGAAGGCATAACGTTGAGCAGATGTACAGAGTGCTGAATTAAGGCGAGAAATGGGTAAGTGCGTAGGTGTCTCTAATCTGCCAAAATATTCACACAATGGTGAATGTTCAGTTAAGGGATTTACCTTTGATGAGCAGTTCAGATGTTAAATTAGCTATGGACTACAACAACATTGTGGGTTTTCTATGCAGAGTTCAGTGGAAGTAGGTGAACTACTTCAGAGCTTCATTAGAACCGCTCAGGACTTCATTAGAAGGAGTCACCCCCTCTGCCTGTGATAGCTCTGGTACCAGGAAGTTTCTCCAGAGCTTGCAGACTCCCACTTTGAACTTTAAAGTAACGGTGCTGCTCTACTTTGGACTATCGTAAACTTTTCCCATTCCAGTGCCTTCTATGCTATCTAAAAAGGAACTGATCTCTCTCTGCAGAACATGAGGTCAGAGATAATCCTGGTTTCACTAATACCCAATTACGGTATATACGTCAAGCAGCCAAGGGGACAGAACACATCTTCATTCTGCAATCTCCAGAAGAATCTACCACAAAGGCAGAGGGTGCAGAGATTACTTCCTCCCTGCATCTCTAGGGATTCAATGTACCATAGAAAGAGAACAGAGATAGATCAGATAGTTACCTGCTCCCACAGCCAATGAAACGTATCTGCAGCCAGAGTAAATAGTCACAGGAGCACAGAGACTCCTGAAACGATGATTGTTTAAAGTGAGGCCCTGCTCTGTGACCAGGAGTAATTAATGAGTGCTATTTTGGATGGAGGACTTTTAAAAGACAGGCATGTCCAGGCTGAGTGTACTTGCAGGGGCTAGGTGAGAGTGACAATGTCAGAGAATACCAAGTGAGTCACACAGACACTGAGATCCTACCCCTAGGACTCATGATCTTGAAGCATCACAAGAAAAGCCTGAAGCTTATCACTCAATTTATTTTCCATCCCACTGAAGTAAACCAGATTAAGCTCCTCTCAGGACATGGGTTCTGAATCATGGTTATAACTGATCACAATGAAGTTAGACCCACTGGATCCTTCAAATGAGATACTTTCCTGTTCCAGGAGGCATTAAGGGCACTGTCGGGGGAGACGGACTTGAGCTAACACTGCCCTAGCTACCCCCAGAGGCAGAAGCTCAGGGGAGTGCAATGTAGGCAGATCTGAGCAGTGGGGATAGGTCCCCTCATGGATGCAGCCTACAGGTTCTGTACCTGGTAGAACAGAAAGGCACAAATGTTCATAGGACTCATGAAGAACAGCTGAAAAGCTATTTCTGAGAGTGTCAAAGAGAAGAAATTCACAGGGAATATGTTAAGATTCTGTACTCTATAGATATCACGCCACTGTCTTCATCCCTGCTGTTTGCACTCTGCTGCCTCTACCATCATAAGATTTAGCCTTCTTGTTCCACTTCTGTATCATCTGTGTGCACATGTGTACATAGATGTATATGCTTATTGGAGCATACAGCCCATGTGTTACTCACCTGATAGAAGAACTATTATTCACTAGCATATCCAGCGTATGCTGTTCTGTGTTTCTCAGCAGATGATGTGACACAGGGAAATCTCTTTGATACTCTCCTCTCTCTCTTGTAAACTGGAACCACTCTTGAAATGCAGCCGTTTCTTCAGGAGAAAATCATAGCTGTTCATCAGTGCACACCTAAATTACTTTATTTAGGCCAGGAAATGACAGGATGACATAAATCTACTGAAATTGGAGGCAGAAACCTTTGTAGGCAGATAGAATTGGCCTCATCAAAACATGTCAAGCCAGTGCAGAACTTTACAGCAGTAACAAATCCCAGAGAATAGTTACTGACTATGAGCTCCTTGAGTTTCTGCCTCACATTCTCATGAAATTTCATTATAAGCTATTTGAGAATTAGCCATATAGTTATTGTTTCCCTTTCATCTATTTTTAAAATGAATGAGTTTCAGCAATAAAAGGGAAAAAATGGCAGAACGGCAGAACAAGGAGGCCAAGGACATCAGAATCAGCTGTGTGCTGGACTTCTTAGGTTGTTTGACTACTGCTCCACAAGCCAGACATGATCCAGACAGGATAAAGCAGTACATAATGTATTTAATCTCTGGTGTTGGACTTTCAACCTTTATCATGTCCACAGTGGAATAGTTCCTTCAATCCATCTTCAGCTATCATGAGAAAGCAAATGTTTTCTCACACACAACACCTATTCTTCTATACAGAGAGGACTGGAAAGGTGAACGTATTTCGACGACAATGATAAGATGCTGACTAGCACTTCAGCAGCTTTCCCCTCATTGGAAAAAAAATGGTTTTGCAATGGAAAAAACAGCTTTCTGTAAAACTGGTCTACCAAATAAAGAAATGCCTCCTCAAAAGAGTATGGCAAATTAGAAAGCATGCAAAATGCTTTTGGACAATGAACTATTACAGGAACATACAAAATATTATAAATCTATGGCCTCTCAGAAGTTGCCTGTCCCACACAGTCTGGACTATGTTATTCTGCCATGAAAAGGGACTCGCACTACATATGAAGAAAGGCAACACAGAGGGATGTATGTGCTTGGTGCAGGTGATCCAGATCAGAGAGTCCTAAATTTTAATGCTTTAGGACCATGAAAATGGAAACACAGTTACTTAGGCTGCTCCACGTAGACCAGAAATGAGTAGATTTCTATAGTATCTCCTAGACAAGCTATGTTACTTCTTTCTCTACTATTCTCAAATCTATATGGCACTACTTTTACTCCTCTCCACCTGAATGAGTGAGTGATAAGTTATAGTAAGCAGCTTGTGGGTTGTGTTCTGCAGCTGCAAAAATTACAGAAGTAGGGACACGTGACATGAGAACACATTCCCTGCATGTACATGATAGAAACCTTACAAAACTCTCTCTGTAAAGATAGGAATAAATGATTATGTTAGTGTTACCAATAACTGCTGTCATTGCAAAAATGGAGAGTCCCTTCTCCCTGAAATCAGTATGAATCAGAAGAAAATAAGATACTTTTTGAGCTAAAACACGTGATCAGAGTCACCACACAGACATTGCCTAAACCCATTTTTACAAAGCAAATTCACCATTTCTCTGGGGGGAGATGATTGTTAGTTTTTAGGAAACGATCTATGGACTCCATTATTTGATTCAGCAAATGCTGGTAAATTCCCATGTGTAAACAAACATCCTTCTTTGGAGGAATTTTTCTTAAAGAAATTCTGGCACTGCTAATACAGGGCAAATAGATTTTCTCTCCACTTGGAAAGCTAGCTTGAATTTCTAGCCACTCATATGAGCCTCTCGTGTTATTCCCCATGTACAGAATTTGCTCTACGCAAAGGAAATGCCTTTCCTCTGCTTTTGAAAGTCCAGGAATGAATTCACTTCCTCATTGTCATTGAAAATGGCTGTGAGCTTTGAACCGACCTAAAATGTATCTAACCTCTTAACATACAAGATACAGAAACCTATTCAATACTTAACACTTCTGAGGTAAAACCCCAGTGCAACTGTTTGCCTGGGGGTGTGCCAAGCGAGATTAAATCCCACACCTACGCTAGCTATTCTAGGATAGGATTTACAGTAAATGCTGGGGGTACCAGACCCCTTATACCTTTCTCTTCTCTTTGACGAAATTGAAATAGTCTCTTCCTGAAAGAGGTGCTGTGCATCTAGCAGAAGTTATGGGGCTGACACACAAACTGCAGAAGAAGCTCAACAGCCTGTGCTATTGAGAAGGTCAGGCTAGACAATTTATGAACATAAAAATCTGGTCAGAAACATTCTTCACTGTGTACTGTAGATATGGATATTTCTTGGCTATTTCTCCACGTTTTGATGAAATGTGGGAAATTATAAAAATGACAAAGGGAAAAGATTTACAAGCTTCACGCTTTATGATTCGTGACTAAAGATTACCTTCACATGGTGACTTTTTGTTCACTTAGCAGTCCCACATAATTCCATTGCTGGGAGGTTCTGAGAAGAGATATTTCCATCTTGAGACAAAACAATGTCAGCAGTTCTCCTATATTAGTAAGGAATGATACAGAGTCATTCATTCACGTATTCACCAAGCACATGGAAATTAACCACAATTTAAAATAACTTTACTGATTTTAAAGAGTGTTAGGTTGGTTTAATAAATGGAAACATACATAAGAAAATACCTTATTGGAAATATCTAAAAGAAATGAGAACAGGTTGCACTGATTTTTTTACCATTCAGACTATACAAACTGCATATATTTTGGGGAAAAAAAATTCCAGTGAGACTAGAGCTCACAGGGAAAGGAGCTCTTAGCTCTTTAGCACAGGATGCTAAATAACTGAAAGTCTGGCAAGTCCTCTGAACTGCAGGCTGTTCTATCTAAGTTTGACTGACTGCATTGTATGTTGAAATTGTTTGGGGAATAAAGGAGAGAGGAGTAAGTGCTTTAATTACATGAGCAGGCATTTGCTAGCTCCATTCCCTGACCCTTCCCTTCTGCTCCCAGAGGGTATAGCTCTGTGCTAAATGCTTACTTCATACCTAAAGTTAGAATAGCTGCTTATGCAATCTCATCAAACAGGAATACAGAAGAAAGGAAAACAACAGTAGCTCTCCCGGACTTCAGATGAAGGTATTGTGTTTAGCTGTTTATTTGTTAACCAGTTGTTGACTCACAGATGCTGAAATGCTGGCTGAAGCATACATTTCCGAAATCCAGACTCTGCTTTAGGGTACCCTGTTGTGGTGTGCATCACACATTTAAGCAGCACAGCAGTTGTCCCAGAATGAAGATCAAGGTAAAGGCTAAAATTAATGGGCTTGCACTACCTAAAACCCAGCTGTTTGCTCTGTGCATTAAGGCATTGCTGACTCCTACAGTTTTGGAAAGTGAAGACCAACACTATGCAGAACCCATCCCTCTGCAGCATTATATACACACAGTGCTATATGCTTACAACCCTTAACGTACGTCAAAGAACATTATAACATTTGCAATTTACAGATAAGTGAAGTCTTCGAAACTTGGGTGGTAACTTTCCTGAAGCAGGGACCGCATATGTATGGCAAACAACCATGTGTCTAGGTGTTAAGGTGCAGCAAACACAAAACAAGGCTCTATCCTAAAGAGCTTGTAGTCAAAATTAAGCAAGCAAGATATGGAAAAGTGTGACATAAGAAACATCCTTACACTTAACAGAAACTGAGGTACCAGAATGCTAAGCCACAGACCCAAATCCTACAAGAAAACTGTGGCAAAGTGCAGGCTGGAAAAGTATCAGGAACAACCCACCCTGTTTCTACACTCTTCCCTAGGCATCTTCTTAATCACTGTGAGAAACAGAGCACTGAGCTCCATGGGCCTTTGATCTGGCTTACTACTGCTCTTCTTATTTCCTTCAGTTTAGACACAAGCCCTGTCTGAGCCTGCTTCAAAATCCACTGAAAGCACTTTGCTTTCCTAGGCAAAAATGATGTTGGTCTTCTGCTTATTTCTCGTTGGGAACTTACTGAGTTTCTCTATATTTTGCATTGCAGAAGGTCAGTAACGCTGGGCTTTGCTGGTATTTCAAATGTACATATACATAGCTACATGTCTGCAGTTCTCAGGGGGCCCTGAGGCTCCATCCAGTATGTACAGATATCAGAGGAATTTGTGACAGATAAAAATCAAGTTGAATAAAAGAAGAAAAAAAAAAAAAAAGAAGAGAAAAAAGCAGAAGAAAAGAAGACGAAGGATTGGTCCAGTGGCATAAATAAGAACCCCTCCTGCCAGTACAGACCCTTGTCACAAAATATACCCTGGTATAAGTCTTCCTGGGAATCTGGAGTTTCTGTTACTGTATTCAGATGAGTATAACAGAAAGTTCACAAACCCAGTTCAGCTCTTGCTATCTAAGTGGCAGAGATGAGTTCGGGTATTTTTATTTTTTTTACCGTCACTACTAGATTCAGTAGAAAGCACCAGTTTTCTGTCTGATAGAGGTTTAAGGGATTTTCCTCTCTCTTTTTCCTCTTCACCAACAAGCTCTTCTCATCACTTCTCCGCCAGGAAAAGAAGCAACAGAAGGGCTCCTGGAAGACAGAAGTGCTGAACTCACACATGACCTCAAGCACTGCTATTGCAAGAGAAGGGATTTCCCTGTTATGATCCTTTTCCTCCCTCTAGATGAATCACACCACTTACAGAATTATCTGATATTAAAAGATTGGCAAATGAATGAGCTATTAAAATTTGAATGTTACTATCCATAAATACTATCAGTCACTATCCTATGACAGAATATTCTATGACTACTGTCCTGACAATGAGTCTTGCCTAATACAACCTCTGAAACACTTGATGATGGTGTTCTGAACTCTCCGAGGTCTTATTTTAATTCAGTGAACATGAGCTCCTCCTTCCTGAACAGTAAAATAAGCAAAATAACTAAAATAATTTAGAAATATAGAGCTGAATGGGGCCTTGAGAGATTTATTCTTCTTCCTAAGCCCAGTAAAGAATTGATGTATATGAAACTGATTACTTAAATAACCTTCAAAGATGGATATCCTGCAGCTTCCCAAACAGCCTGCTCCCAGGTTATACAAACTTCACCACTTATAAGGGTGGGGTTTTTTAACTTTATGCCTAGCCAGAATCTAGGTAGCTGCAATTAGAAGTATTTGTTATCCTCTCCTCAACGGTAAGGAGAACTCCCTCCTTCTCTCAAGAGATACGTATATACATATATATAAAAATACGTGTGTGTGTGTATATATATAGGTACATGTGTGTATATGTGTGCCTACGTACACACACTTCAAAGAAAAAAAAATTCCCTGCCCTTATATATGTGTGTGTGTTCATATTCTATCAAATATAAACATTACATCATAAATGGTGGGATAAACTATGGTGTATAACTACAAGAAATAGGAGTAAATCAGAAAAGAGGAATGTATATTCATGCGTTCTGTAATTATTGATGTTGCTGATGTTTTTAATGTGTTCCTACACTGCCTAGGAGATGCGGTTGACAAGACAGAACCTCATTTTCTGAGTGCAAACTCAGATCAAATGAATTTCTGCCATCCTGCTCAGATCTGTATGATAAGCACTAGTCTTAGCCATGTGCAATCAACTTTCAGTTTAATAAAATGCAAATAGCAATTATGAATATTCAGATGTGCTCACTGTTCAGAAAAACAAAAATTAGCTGTTGCTGTTTCAGGTTTTCCTGGGATGGTCTCCCTCATAGGCTCACAGCTAACACCTGCAGAACTTTTAGACTCCCTGTTCACACTTATTTTCCTTTCCTTCTTCCTGTAAGGAAAAAACAGAAGGGGCTCGAATCACTTGTCAATGTGCTGTATTTGCTGCAGTTTCACATACAGAGCAGGGTGTAAATCAGCCCATTTTTCCCTACTTCCTACATTGGCGCCTCATTCCCACTCCATGGTGAAACTCTCCAACATTTCAAACACTCTCTGTAAAACTCAGTAACCAGGTTTTTTTAGAAAAGAAATGTTTGGAGTAAATATAGATAAACAAACAAACAAACAAACATATCCGTTTTCTAATTAGATCATTTCAGTAATCCAGTACCTCAGCCCACATAAGGGGATGGTGAAAAATGTCCAGGGGCAGGGAATGGCAAGATGCTAAAGGAAACAGACATTGGGTAAATCACATCATAGATGCTGCTCTAGTTAGGCAAGTAATCACTCAGGCCGAGTTCCTCAGGCATCCAGCCCCCTGGATCTCAGTCGTCCCTCAGGCCATCAATCCTGAAGTGTGGAGCCTTCCTACCCCTACCCAACTACTACTTTTCAGGGCAGCAGAGAATCTGGCACAGGTGGGGAAGAAACAAACAAAAAAAGAAATTGTACTAAAAAAATAAACAAAAAAAAACTTTTAAAAGGAGAAGATAAAAGAAAATTGGAAGGGAATATCCTTCTTCCAGCCACATCCCTGATTTATTGTTTAACAAAGGCAGAGAAAGAAGGACGAGGACATCCAGCTGCACAGAGCCTGTAAACCCCAGGAAGGAGCACGATGCCACGCAACCACAGTGTGTAACAGGAGCACGAGTTGAACCAGCTACTACTACTGGAGATGAGGTGAGGGAGCTCGAGGCTGAACTCTTCCAAAGTCCACCTGTTCTCTCAAGGAATCAAGATTTAAGACCTGATTTCAAGATGTGGAGGAGCCCTAGCTTCTCGTCGAGTCAGTGGGAGCAGCAGATGCTCAGGAACAGGATGGAGCTCAGCATCTTTTGGAGTAAAGCCTTTGAAGACTGCAAGAAATTTTGTTGCACTGTATTTCACTTCTGGGTGCCTGCAGATTGCCAGGCTGGTGAGCAAAGAACTGCCCTTTTTCCAGCGTAAATCCTACCCATAACTCATATTTACAGGCCTTATGTATCGTGCTTTATTCAGTGAATTTTCCACTGCACAGACTTCAGGGTATTGTTTAAAATGTGAATTAATTTATTACGGTCATTAAATTTAATGATTCCTACAAACTGCTAGGCTTGGCCAAGGGTTCAGAAACACACTCAGGCACTTCGATCTCCCTGACTTGATGACTTTAGCCTGAAGTTCTGCCCCTTGTCTACAACAACCTCACCTTGAGTAGGCATGACAGGACATTAATGTCTCCCAGCACATGGCGTTATGGGATTACATATCAATCTAATCTCTAAAGAAATTAACTCACTTGTGGCAATTTACAATACAAAGCCAAAACTGTGAAGCAGATGCGACCTGAAGGAAAAAAAAAACTTGTTTGGGTTTGAAAACAATCTAGAAAAGCAACAGCTTCAAACAGGACGGGCTCCCTTTCCATCCCACTGGGGTGTCAGCTCCAGGGGGGTGGGCACCTACACCCTGAGACCTCTCTGTGTGGGTGGGGAGTCCACCGGGCTCCTTGTCACGCTTGTCCATGTGGATGAAGACAAGGTAATGGCTCCCGGAGCCTCTTGCTGCTGCTGCTTATGATGCTCAAAGGGTGCCAGAGTACAGCCAGGGTGTAGCCAGAGGGCAGCCAGGGTATAGCCAGAGGGCAGCCAGGGTGCAAGGCTGCTGCCCCGAACTCTGGGCATGGCAGGGCAGAGCAGGGCCGGATCGGCTACAGCTGTCGGTTCCCCAGCGCGATTCCCTGAGCCTGAGGGACTTTTTACCCCGCCGCGGTGGCGCCAGGGCAATGCCCTGCACGGGGGCACAGAGCTGCCCCGGTCCCAGCGACTCGGGCGTCCCGCCGAGCATCGGGACGGCCCGGAAGCGGAGCGGGGCCTGAGGGACCGGATAGGCACACACACACACACACACACCGGGGGAGGAAAAACGGAATAAGGAAGGAAAAAATGAGAGCCCGGCTCCGGAGCAGCCGGCCGGTGAGTCACGGCGGGGCTGCCCGGCGGCGGGGCGGGGGGGG
>VZRW01000335.1:65432-93789 GCA_013398125.1 Aegotheles bennettii
CCGGGGACGGGAGGGCAGGCGGGCAGGGCAGGGCACGGCGGGGCGGCCGACCCCCACACCGGCTTCATCTGCCCCGTCCCGTCTGCAGGAGGGCACCTCGGGAACCGGGCGGGCTTTGCCGCGGTGTTCGGTGGCTTGGGGACGTTGTGCCTCTGCTGACCGGCGCTGGCCCGGGCTCGGCGGGACCCCGGCCCCGCTGGGGCTCAGCGGACCCCTCAGCACGGATCCCGAGGCGGGGGGTGCTGGGCTCGCCTTCAGCGCTTGCTGCTGCTGGAAAACTTGTCTGCTCTGCGCTCCTTCTCCTGCAAGGCTGGCGGGTGGGAATAGCGGCTGTGCCTCCACCTGGCACACACATGTTGCCAGCACACCAGTGAGCTGCGGGGCTAGGCTGGGGAAAGCAGTCCCCTGGTATGTAAGGCACCTTCAGTCCTCATCTTCTGCCCTGGGAAGGGTGATGGTACCCTTAGTTCTGTGCCGAGCGCTCAGGCAAAGAAAGACCCGGGCACAGAAATCTGTGGGTGCTGAAAGTGTGTTAAGCATGTTTACTTTAGCAGCGTCTTAGCACTTTATGGAAAATAGTTTATTATTGCTGTCTCTCAGGTAGGGGACAGAAAATTAATGACTTACTGAAGCCAGTGGCAGATATCGGAACAGCATTCAGCATCCCCAAGCCCAACACTCTCAGTGTTACGTGTTCAGAAAGGATGCTGCCTCAGATGGCTATTTAAGTGTTGTTTACAGTGGTGCTTTTCTGAGAATTAGTAGTCATTCCACGTCAAAAGGTTAAAGTAGTACGGCAAACAGTAGAGCACAGTGCACTATAAATCAATATAATTGTAGCTGAGCTTTCCGTTCTTTAAATCTCTAGCTTAGGTGGCTATTGAGTCCTGTTTGTTTCATCACATTGTTTTTGAAAGTTAGGGTTGCTCAGCTTTTGTCCTGACAGACGGTTAATGACCATAAATAGCACAGACAGTAATTTCCATGTGTGAAGGGGAAAACATGCCTGTAGAATATAATGTTGAACAATATAGTTTCAGTGAATGCTTCTGTAAACTCAGTACTTTTTGTTACTTAAAGCTGGAAATAACCTTTTCAAGGGTCTGTGCCAGTAGTGCTTAATCATGTGATTAATCTGTATTTATGTAAAAAAATCCCATTGACTCAATGGTTCTACTTATATAAGTAAGGAATTTGGTATTTTGATCATCTCAGAGCAAAATATAGCTGTGGTTATTAAACAGATTAATGAGAGGTTCTTTATAGTTAATTCCTTAAATCATCCATACATTTAAATGTAGGATTACATAAACAGCATGTGCAAAACTATATTGGTGGTAGAAGTGGATGAGAAAATGTGTTATTTCCATTTTAAGGCTGTATGTTTGTGGAGGAATGATAAGAATATGGTATCTTTATTAGCTAAAGGAAGGCTTTTCCTCATATTGCAAGATGTGATAGCTCTGAGCCCTGTCCCTACTACTCTTACAGGAGCAGAGGAAACACTGTGAGTAACATTGGTCTGACTGACCAGAAAGGACTTTGCAGCATCTTGTGTCTCACCTGCCCCTATTTAGGGCTTGACAGAACATCCACTGAGTCTCTCAGTCAGGTGGTCCTCAAAGAGCTTATAGAGGTCAGGTCTTAGCAGGAGGAGTTTGAGGTCTTCTGTTACGCTGGCAAGGTCCTTTCCAGCACTCCGGCTGGGCAGCTGGAGGTGGATGTCACCAGTGGAAACGCAGGAGTGAAGAGGAGAGAGCAGCTGATTCCCTCTGGGAAAGGACGTGCTGAAGTCCTTCTGTGCAAGAGAGGTCTTCTGCCCCCACAGACACAGGAGTCCATTCCCGGCCAGTCTGATGGTTGTAGTCCTTCTTTCTCTCTCTGGCCCTCCAGACTTCCATCTCCATAAGGAAACTTCCTAATAGGTGCATAAATGAGTTTTAAGTTGCTTTTTATTTCCTTGTACTTGGCATGGTACATATCGAGACCTTAATATATATATACCTATGGCTTGATATTTGTCTGTAGATTCCTAATAAAAATGTTGGGCTCTCCTAACATCACCAGCTGTAGTCTAAACATGTTAGGCATGCATACCTTCATTTATCTTAATAGAAATTCTGCTTTGTTTTTAAACAGAGCGGTAATGTACATGGACAGCATGGAGAGTCACTCCATGTAAAAATAGGTTGTTGGTGTCACTGTAGTGCATGGGAGTTTTGAGGCACGTGGTCCCTACATTTGGCTCTAGCTAGCCACAAAGTTAGTGTGCTCTGAATAAGTATTTCAGAGAGTGCAGACAGTTTGAGGTTATGGGGTTTTTTGTTCTTCCTGCTTTAGCCCATGAGACCAGAGATACTGAAGAAAGGGATGCAGGGCAGCAAACATTACATGTCCCACTGTGGAAAAATATTGGGGTTTTTGAGCCAAGTGGAAATGCTTTTTCAGCTATGTTGACTTACCGCTGAGTAATAGCGGCACTGCAGTCTGCACCCCCACACGCAGCACAGGCACCTCTGGGCAGTAGCTCTACTGCTCACAAAATATAAGGAGCCTCAAGAAGATGAACATAAGTCTGTCCTTGAGTACTTGCTCTGCTACAAATTCCTCATTTGCCATCTTTGGCCACTGTAAGTATGGGACGGATACTAGCATGGCATGTAATTCTTGGGGCTCTTTGTACTGTGCCAAGCATCACTTCTCAGCATGTATGGGTTGTGGAAATCTGAAATGGTCATTATCTGTTTTTTCTGGCATGTCATCAAAACAAGAGCTTGAAACATGCTGAAAGTTCAGCAGGTTCATATGGGATTACACTGTGCAATTATCAGTTAGTCAACTTTCCAGGATAATTTTTCCATCCCTTGATCTTGCCTTCTTTTATCCTTACTTTGATTTAAATGTTGGGGGGTTTTTTGAATGATGATGCAATTTCCTTAGTTGTGAATAAATTCTCTTTAATATCTCAGTAAAAGATAACAGTAAATGATTAGAATAAGCTGGTCAATGTCTGTATCTGAGTAATGCTGAGAGGCTAATGGATATGAACTTTAAGAATCTTCATCTATACAAGGCTCAGTGGACTGCATCCACTCTGTGCTCGTTTTAGGCAAAACTGCAGCCAGAATCCGCCCCTGAAAGTGCCTTCTCAATCTCTGCAGAAGTGATAGCCCTGTGATGCAAGGACACTAACATGCCAATAAAAGAATCCTTTTTTATTTCAGATGTCTTCTAGAAACATGGCTGGCCAACACATCCTTCCTCAAGCTTTGTATCAGAGCAATATGCTGAAAGCCATGAAGATCAGAGAGAGGACACCTGAAGATCTGGTCAGACCTCCCAGTGGAATAATTCACCACTTCAGGACTATGCACAGATACACCATAGAAATGTTCAGAATGGGCCAGTTTTGTTCTCAGTTTCGGGAAACGCTTCAGAAGGCCCTGACTGACCAGGCCACTCAGACTTCGCTGGAGCGCCAGAGAAAGCTCAACTGGTGCATGGAAGTCCGAAGACTTGTCCCTTTGAAGACTAGTGGTAAGTTACGAGCAGATCTTTGCACTTGGGTTAGAATGAGTGATACAAATGTAGCACCTTTATTATTAGCATCTGAGTTCACGTTACTGAAACAGAAGTGCGCAGCTCTAAAAAAGTGGTGCCTTTTAATCTTAATTTTGTAAACTAAAATTCTTTCCACATGATGTACTGTCCTGAGGCTGTAGCAGTCCCCTGTGCATGTGACGGTATTATGAATAGCCTGAAAATTTCACAGATGTTTTCATAATATCAGTAACCTGTGGCATGTCAGAGTAAAATACCAGGCAGGAACCTTGACTCGCAACTCATCGTCTTTCTGTGATTCCGACTTTGCTATGTGTTGGCTGTCTCTCGTCTGAAGTGCCGAACAACCCTTAATGCCAGGCAAGGTGTCATTTAGATGCTTTGAGTGGTGGGGATGCATTCCCATGTACACAGAGCAGAAGGTAATACCTTGCGCTGGAGCTGTCAGGTGAGGTTCACTTGCTGATCCAGCTTTAGCAGGGGTGCTGGCAGGAGCATCCTGGACATGGAGCCTCTGGGAACCCAACCTCGCTGGCCCTGGAGTTGGTGCCCTCCTTTCGTCCAGCTCCCTCATCCTCAGCTACCTGCTGGGGTTTGCCAGCTCTTGCCTTTCCTCCAGGCTCACCAGTAACTCCATGTGCAACATAAAGCACGCAGTGCCCTTTTCTTTCAAGGGTCAGTGCTCGTGTTTGGACTTGGCTTTTGGGTTACTTTGTGTGTATCACATCAAGTGCTGTAAATTAAAAGGTACAGCAGTCGTGCAAAGATTTCCTGAATAGTGTAGATGTGTCCACAGTCTTAAGCAGGAAACTTTTGCACATGACTCTTAAAGTCTCTGAGCATTTCACATTCAGTGGAGGAAAGATTTGGTAATGGCTATGACTTTTGGTCACGCAGCTGCAAACCTGGACTCAGGATTCCCTACATCACAGATTGCCCCAAAAAAGGAAGGCAGGCTGGGACAGTGTGGAATCCAACATGGAAAATACACATTCTTTGCTCAAGGAGCAGATGACACTTGTTATAGAAACACTGGGTGTGGTGGAAGTGCAGCCTCACCAAAGTCCTTATGTTCTGTGGATGCTTCTTTTCATATCTGTATATAAACACATTGCCCTTATCTTCCTAGTCCACATCCTTCCCATACCAAGTTCTACCATACTTCTCAGTCTGATCACGCATGGCAGTGTTGTGTAAAAGCCATAAAAATAGAACTGCAATGCAGATGTCACTGCCATGACCTAGAAGAGCCTGATCCTAATGTGTCTCTCTGTAACTGTTGTAGAGGCACAGACATTTTGGTAGGCTTTTGCACATGCATAAAATTCTCATGACTGAAATTGGCTGTGCATGGAGACCACATAGTCTTGAACTTCCAGAAGGACTGGAGGCAGCGCCTTGCAGGTTCTAGGAAGGTAACATTACTCCAAGTGTTGCATCTTCAAAACTTCATCCCAGAGATGAACTGTAATAGATTGACTAGAAAAATAGACAACATGCCTAATTTTTGCCCAGGGCAAAGAGCAACAGTTTTGGAATCCCCTGTCTTTTGTTAATACGAGTCCTGCAGGGGTTAATGCTGCCAGACAGACCCTTGTTGCTGACTGTATTCAATAACTGTGACCGCTTGCATTGTCTCATGACTGGCAGCCACTGTTACAAATGGGAACAATTTGTGCACTGGTGACTGATGCCACCCGTGAGCAGGCGTACCAATATACAAGATGCTGAAATACTAGGGCAGGTTGAGGGAAGGCAAAGCAAGGGCTCTGTTTGTGGTCCCCCCTGTACCACACGCACACGCAGTCAATGAACATGTTTTCAGTTTAGTGCTTTAGGGTTGTTAAGTGCATGAGTAGGCGAGTGGCTTTGAGAGCCTGTGGTTTATGCAAAGTACTCGAAGCAAGGGACCTTTTCCTGAGAGAGAGGGCAGACTGCACTGAAGGAGAGGATCCCTGAAAGAAGGGACAGAAGCCTGGAGAAACCCTGTATTATCTCAGAAAATAACATGGTTGGGTTTTTTTTACCTCCCATGTGTCATGAGGAATACTTCCAAAAGCATTTAGCTGCTTAACCCATAGAATGTGGCAGGAATATACCAGTTCTTTCAGTCAACAGTGGGTTTTCTTCAGAAAATTCTGGGGTTTTTTCTAATGAATGTTTTAATAGTTGAAGCAGAGAAAGTGTCTCCTATGGGATCTTTCAATGTATATTTAACCTAATACGTACATGAGTTTGTGGAGTGGTGTTTTGGGTTTTTTTAATTTAAAAAGCCCTTTTGAATCACCGCACATTTCTTTGCAGTCATGCGAATGGAGGATAGAAGGAAAGCAGTAGGAGGTATAAAAATTGAAACTGTTTTGTTGTGTTTGTTTTTCTTTAAATAACTTAAAATTCCAGCATCTATTGGCTGTAGAGATTTCACTTATATAATGAATCGGCATTCATTCCAGCTCGCCCAGCCACACCCCCCGGGAAAGTCCGAGGGAGGCTTCGCTGCGCAGCCCTGCACGCTGCAGAACAAAAAGTACAACTGTTGCTCAATTGCCAGTCAAACGGCGCGGGGGAATTCCAAGTGCTGTGTAAGGAATTTTGGGCAGTGCTTCTCAATAAAGAACTGAAAGTGAGCTCTCGGAGGGAACAAAAAAAATAAATCTTATCTTTGCTCTAGATTTTGCGAAGGGAAAATTTTAATGGGATTAATATGTCATCTTTCTTGGTCAGAAGGGAAACCCAGTCAGTTTTTCTGTTTTGTATGTTGCTCCTCGATTTTTGAGCTCAAGTGAGCAGCTTGCAAGCTGGAAATAAGCTTTGCAAAACAGCTTTCAGAGCCCAGAGGGTAGTTGCAGGACCCTGATAAGCACTGAGTCCATAACCATTTCAGAAGTGTTAAGTAGATAATAAATTATACCCTTTTCAGACCTAGGGTCTGTCCTGGGATTTTCTCTGCAGTGTCATAGAAGGAGTAGCAAAAGTGTTCACAGATTATGTGCTTGAGCTCATAATGCATATAGCATACTGGGTTTAAGTCTTTTGTGGGGGTTCTTTGGGTGTTTTTTTCCCACACATGAGAAAAATAGTAGTAATTTTACTGTGGATGATGTCCTCTGTTCCAGGGAAATGGCTTTGGATTCTTAGCATTTGGTGAATCTGTTTACTACTGTAGTAAACACTGGACCTAGTTTTGAATCTGAGGATATGACAGTAATGATTCTTGACATCTTCTTTTGAAGAAAATGGCTAGAGATAGAATTTGAAACTCAGCCATAGGCATAGTTTCTCACACATTTTAATTAAGTTAGTTAACTTCTCTGATTCTCAGTTTCTTCCCCTCTGAAACTGCAGAACATCTCTTTCCTTCCTACCTGTAAAAAGGACTTTTTCAATACAAGGGCTGTGTCTAAATGAAAATAAAACAATTACATTTTTCATTTATTTAGTTTTACTTAACAGCCCAGCATACTATTGGTTCCAAGAGGAAGTCAAGAGGTGTGCCTACAATTGCTTTGCATGAATCACCTGCTCTTCCCTTTCTGTCTCTTTTTTTTTTCTTTTATTCCAGTTCCTTCATCAGGCACAGCCAAGTGCCAAGCCTTTCAATGCAGTGCTTGTCAGGGACATGAGGCTAGGTGTTACTATTGTGTATTAGTGGTTTCCATTATCTCTACCCTGTGCCATCAAGTGTCCTTGTATAAGCACTGGCAAAGGAGATGTATGCATTTTTTTGTAACTTTATGCTGATTTTGTCACATTTAAAAGTGATTTCAACTGTTTGATATTTGCAGTTGACCCCCAAATTTAGTTCATTATATCAGTTGAAATTAAGTAAGGGGCAGTCTTTCCAGCATTGCTAAATGACAGCTTAACACCAACTGGTGAAGGAACAAAACCAGTGCGGCGGTGACTTTCTTCCTTTCTTCCTCTGAGCAGAGAGCTCATAGCTGTGGTCTTGTTAAAACCCTTCTGTCTGAGGCTTGGAGAGAAGTGCACCAGGAATATTCATATGTGCAGTGTAATTCTACATCCCGCGTGCATGTGGGGTTTTATTTAAGTAGCCATTTAAAAATAATATACTTTTTCTTTTTTTGCAGGTGATGGAAATTGCCTCATGCACGCTGCATCACAGTACATGTGGGGTATTGAAGATATTGACCTCGTCTTAAGAAAAACATTGTTTAGCGCACTCAGGGACATTGACACACGGAACTTCAAGCTCCGCTGGCAGCGGGAGGCTGTTAAATCCCAGGAGTTTGTAGAAACAGGACTGCACTATGACACCCGGGTAAGGTGGCCTGAGGGAATGGTGCTGTTTTCTGAGCACTCATCAGCATTGCCTTGCTGATTTCATTTGCTTTTTGGCTTCACAGATTCTGCCATTAATGGAGTGGAGAAATAGTCTTTCCTTTGGAGGAAATGGGAAAATGTGATTATTTTGAGTACTGTTGTGCTGCAATTGATTCCTGACCTCCATGTCTTTGAACCATTGCTGACAGATGTTTCTTTCCTCAGAACTGGGAGGAGGAGTGGAAATATCTCATTGAAATGACTTCACCAGAAACGTCTGGGGCTAGAAACAGGCTTCCATATAATGCACTGGAAGAAATCCACATCTTCATCCTTGCAAACATCCTCAGAAGGCCAGTCGTTGTCCTTGCAGGTGAGTTGCCCAGACAGTTATCTTGCATTACAGACTGTCTTGCTCTGTGCTGTGTCAGTAATCTTACTTTGGTCATTGTTGTTTTCAGGTAGATGAGTTTTAGAAATGGGAGTTGTTCAGCAATTGTTCTAGAACACCCAGAATATGTTTTCTGTTGCCTTAGCACATACTTATTTGTGTTTATTTGTTGTTTGTTTTTTTTTTCTTCCCTGTGCAGACAAAGTGGTGAGAAGTTTAGAGTCGGGCTCCAGTTTTGCTCCTCTGAATGTTGGTGGTATTTACTTGCCACTTCTTTGGCCAGCTGAAGAATGCTACAGATACCCAATTGTGCTTGGCTATGACAATATGCATTTTACACCACTAGTGACTCTGAAGGACAGCGGGCCAGGTATTTTTCAAGTACCTTGTTTGGTATTTATGCAGCTTCTTCAATATCATCATACTGATAAAGGATTTAAAATATAATCTGGTTTAGATTTGCATTTCAAAAGTTAAAATAAACGTAAAAGATTCCTTTGAAATACGTTCTTAAAATATGAGCAGAAACAGCATCGTCTATAAATTGAAATAGAAACTAAAGGTTGTCTTCAAAATGCTGGTTGAAAGTAGAGCACAACTCACCTGCTTGCAGGTTGGGACCAGTCAAAGGGTGGCCTCTGCTTCATTGTGTTTTGGCTTCCTCTCCACACTTCATCATAACAGCTTTGGAGGACATGGTCTCACAGCAGTGTACCGCTGCGTGGCAGGGATAATGAGATAAATGCTTTGCTGTTTTTAATGCATCTCTTCTGAATGGATAGTAGTTCTCTGGGTTCAGGGTTAGGGCATCATCCCACGGAAAAGTATAATAAACTAAGATCTACAATGCTGCCCAGACTGAGAAGAAAATTGCTATGGGGACATTAAAATTCTTGTGTGATGGGGCCAGATTTGTGGTGCAGACATGTCTGCATCCCCTCCCCAATGCCACTGTTTAGAAACCGGTTGCTCTTGCCAGCCATTCTCCTCTCTGAAATTCATCAGCAGTGGTGACATCTCCGTGTATTGCATCTTGTGGTTACTCCTGCCCAGTAAAAAAATAATAAAAATAATTGTATGTGTATATGTATATATGCACTAATCCATCTTGTTTCCTGACAGAAATCCGGGCTGTCCCTTTGGTCACCAGTGAGCGAGGAAGATTTGAGGATTTGAGTGTGCACTTTCTGACAGACACAGAAGAGAGGGAGAAAGAGCAGCTGCTAAAAGACTACTTGATAGTGATAGAAATTCCAGTGCAAGGCTGGGATCATGGTACAACTCATCTAATTAATGCTGCAAAGTGAGTGTCATTCCTGTTTCTCAAAAGTTATCTTGTTTAGAGGTCGGAGAAGCTGGGCAGCCCAGTGTGTTCCTTTGGTCTTTCCTTCCCTCCACACTAGCACACGTGTTTACTCTCTGTAATATGAAATATTGACATTACTGTTGACATGTTTTGAAATGGTATGAGCTCAGGCCAGTCTCAAATATAAAGGCAAAAATGTCTCCATACTTAGCAAACCAAAACTAATATTTTAGAAGAGTAAACCCAGTGGATTAGTTTCACTGACTAAGGGAGATTTACACAAGGGGATGGCTGAAAAGTAGTTAAACCCAGGAACTAGTTAGATCAAACACTTGCACTTTATGTGAGGGCACATTGCATAAAGGGCGGCTGGTGCAATTTTGTCTGCCCTAGGGAAGGTACTCAGCTGTATGTTCCTAGCACAGGTGCTTCGGCACCCCGGGCTGTTGCGGTGAGGCAGTAGGCAGGAAGCTGTGGCTGGTGGAGGAACTGGTGCCTGCACTCGTCCCCTTGACGGTTGAGCATCAGTAACGTGCCAGGGGCAGCTGGTGGCACCCATCGACTTCTCATGTTTAGGGACCACTGGCAGCAGTGTTGGCCCAACCCCTTCATGAGTGTGAGAAGGAAGCAACTCCCTGTATCCTCTGTCTTTGCTTCCAGTACTGCACTGATGGCTTGGGAGCCTTGAAAATTTGAGTCCTTCTACCCAAAGGATATATGCATATGTAAAAGAATAGCAATCCAGCTTCTCTAGTCGCACTGCACAGATGTGTTCTTGAGTGTTACCAGTAATACTAGCTCCTCATCCTCCTAACTGTGTCACGGTGAAGCTCCAGTGTGGGGCTTTCCCTGTGGTCAGAGGCAGAGTAGGGATGGTGTGATGGATGCTAGCATTACGCAGACTGCACTGAAGCCTCGTAGTTTGAAGAATTTCACTGTTAGATATAGAACCAATAGGGAAAAACCAGGAGCATATTTCATGATAAACTGTATCAGGAAATGATGAGCCCACTGTAGGAAAGGCTTGTTCTTAGTGTGGGCTGGTGAAGAGAGGGGTCTTCCACTCTAACCTCAGCTCAGCTGAGCACTGGACTTCAGAAGAACTCGGGACTGGGGAGATTTTTCTTTTAGCTTCTGAGACATTATCCATATTCTTCCTACAAACAACTCAGACAGGAAACCCTCACAGAGAAAATCCTTTCAGTAATAATTCTGTTTAGCATTGTGTCAGACCTTTTCTTTAAGATGTGAAAGTCTCCATTTGACATCACTGAACACCTGCTTTTAAAATTATTTCCATTTACAGCAACAGTTTAACATCCTGGATCTCCTAGCTGAGTAATATGGATGTGCATTATAACTGCATTTCCTCCCCGCAGCATTGTATTTGCCTCCACTCCCACCATCTGCCCTTTTCAACTACTGATGCAATCTTCTTTTTTGGCTGTCAGGTTAGATGAAGGCAACCTACCCAAAGAAATAAACCTTGTGGAAGATTACTTTCAACTGGTACAGCATGAGTACAAGAAGTGGCAAGAGAATACTGAACCTGCTAGGAGAGAGACCTGCTCCAGGAACAGACAGGAACTGTCTTTTTCCCAGCTCTCCCTGTTAGAGATGAAATGTGAAACACCAAACTGCCCTTTCTACATGTCTGTGAACACCCAGCCCTACTGCCATGAGTGCTTTGAGCAGAGGTCCCAGGGAAACAAAGGAAGAAAGCAGACCTCCAAAGTAGCACCTGAGAAACTGAAGGCACCTGGGTCAGGCTCCTCTCGTGGGGATGTTTGTGAACCTGGGGGATGGACATCCGAAGAGCCTGTAACAGGGCCTCGATCCGCACCTCCCACTGCTCCGAGCCTTTTCCTATACAGCGAGACCACAGCCATGAAATGCAGGACACCGGACTGCCCCTTTACATTGAACATGCAACACAATGGGCTTTGCAAACGCTGCTACAACTCCAGACAGCTTGGTCCTTGCAACAACTTGGATGACCAGAGACATTTAGACTATGCCACATGCAAAGTGTGCCATCAGAAGGCCAACAGGACCTTCAACGGCACATGCAGCGCTTGCTTCAAAAGGACTACAGAGCACTCCTCAAACGGCAGCCCCGCTTTCCTGCCCATGCGCCACCAGAGATCAACCTCTGACCCGTCTCAGATCTCGCAGAGCCTCCTCCAGCACTCCTGCCATCAGGATCCCAACAGCTGCGGCGAGGAGCCCCCACCGCCAGTGCTGCCTCCCACGGAGAAGAGGGGAAGTAACCTCTGCAGGAAACCGGGCTGCAAGTTTTTTGGGACACCACAGAATGAGGGGTTCTGCACGCTGTGTTTCTTTGAGTACAGGGAAAACCACGGTAAGTGGAGGTGGGGTAAGCTTTGACACACTTTGGCTGCAGATCTGCCTCCTCAAACTATGAAGCTCTGCATGCACTGCGTGCTTCAAAGGCCTGGGGAGGGAACAGGAATGGTGTGGAGCAGAAGCAATAGCCTGAGGAGAAGGTGTATTTTCGGTGGTTATTATCCCTTAAAGGGGCACACTGTAACAGTGTGGCAAATCTCTGAAATCTCTTGTAAAACTTGCCACCAGCTTTCATGGAAGCAAAACTAACTCGAGAAAGGGTGGGTTTTGATCCCTCCCTGCAGTCCACTGCAGTCATGGTTTGGTATGAATTTTCTGCACAGCTAGACAAGTTGTAGGCGTTGGTGAGGGAAATGCTGTTGTATTGATGCTACAGAAAACCAGATACGTTAACAAGGCTTTTAAAAAGCTTAGGATGACTTTGAAGATGCGTAACCATTCTGGATGTAACAGGTATAACACTCTGGAGTAACTACTGAAGTCACCTTGATGAGCAGAGCAAGTAGAAGTTGACTGTAGTTAACGTGCTTGTATTTTGACAGAACTTGGGAGTGTGTTGTTGTAATCTACCTTGAAATCTTTCTTGGTAGTATCATATGCATGCATGCACACATGTGCATCACAGAATCACAGAATCACAGAATCCTAGGGGTTGGAAGGGAGCTCGAAAGATCATCTAGTCCACCCCCCCTGCCAGAGCAGGGTCACCTACAGTACATCACACAGGAACGCATCCAGGCGGGTTTTGAATATCTCCAGTGAAGGAGACTCCACAACCTCTCTGGGCAGCCTGTTCCAGTGCTCTGTCACTCTCACAGTGAAAAAGTTTTTCCTGATATTTACATGGAACCTCCTATGCTCCAGTTTAAAACCATTGCCCCTTGTCCTATCATCAGTCATTACTGACAAAAGCCTGGCTCCATGTGCATGTGTGTTTAAAGGCAGGCCTTCTAAAAGATAATAGTCTGTGAATAATTCACAGCATGAAATCTTCATCTTTCTTGCTACTGCTCTGTTACACAGGCAAAGAGCTGTTGGGTGTGGAGGGTGAAAGGCACGTGTGCTTATCTCTAAGATTGCTTCATTGCTGACAAGTGTGCCAATGCTGCGCGTTCCACATACTTTCAAATTAGGCAACTCCTATGCCAGATTGAAATAGCTTATTTTCCAGTGTTGTTCACAATGAAACTATTTTCCTTTTGATTATGGAATATATAAAATTGCTTCACAAGACTAAGAAGCATAAGGCACTTTTCCCATTAAGCTCTGTGCCACTGTACTCCCATTGTCCGATGCACCCGAAATGTGGGAAGCCGAGAGGGAAGTGTTGGAGTAGATCACAGATGACATGCTGAAGCCAAAGGTGAAATTCCTTTTGACTTCATACATTTTCCCACCGAGGGCAAGTTTTTCCCAGATCAGCTGTTTCAATAATTTCTGATATGACAGTCAGACTGTATTAGCTCCCTCATTTATGTAACATGGGGGAAAGTGCATCAACTGAGGGGTCTCAGGATTGCCCAAAACAATGTTTGAGGATAGATTTTTATATTTTTTAAATTTTTTAAAAGCTTTTAAACTGGGGAGCTTTTCATAGTTGCTTTGGATCATCAGATTTATTGGGCACATTCGAACTCCTCCTGTCCTTACTTTGCATTACAGACAGTGCTTTGCTACGCCACCAGAGGAGATCTCAGAGGAAGTCCTCAGCAGCGGATCAACTGGGGACCTCTGCTGCCGCCTTCCATAACACTGTGTCCTGCCAGCGACGCAACTGTGGTACCCTGGGCAGCACGATGCTGGAAGGGTACTGCCAGAACTGCTTCATTAAAGCCCAGAACCAGCGATTTGAGGAAGCCAGGAGGACAGAAGAACAACTGGTGAGACATCCAGAAGTAAGTGTGAACTTCTCAAAATCTTCCTTTTGTTTAGCATTGTAGATTTTTCTCTTATGTGAACAACTTGGGATGCATACTAGAAAATCCTCAAATGACCGCATCCTAAGTGTTATGGAAAGACAAGCGTAGAGTGTCTCATAAGTTTTTTTTCCTGCTGCAGCTGAGCAGCATTCCTAAAAGTTGTTCTCAGCTTAGGGTTATCATGGCCATGTGTCAGTTTTACCTCAGCTGGGATTTCACCAGCAATTTCAGCGGAAGCAATTGGACCAACAGCTGGTTTATTTGCTGACCAGGGTTTTAATTCTTACTCTTAGACCTACGTAACTGCATCAAAGGATTTAGTCTGCTTTTTCATTAAGCCCATTACAGATTTTCTTTGTTACAGATTTTTTTTTAAATTTGGTTTGTTTTTGCCCTTTTAGAATTGAGAGTTACCACAGATAAAAAGCATTTTTTTCTAAGAAATGACAGAATTTTTATTTCAATACCAACTTGGCTCTTGGTATTGTACTTTCCAGGAGCAGCATGTGTCTGCAACAGCTCCCAGTGATTACCTGTACAAACCGTTATAGTTGTAAAGAGATGAAAAGCCGCTTGTGCTGCCAGCACAGCAACTGACAGTGTGTTTCAATGTTTTTCAAGAGAACAGGACAGCACAGAGATTTGCATCGAGCAGCGTTGAGTAGCCAGAAGAGACAGTGTGCCGTGGCTTCATGCAGAAACAACCTGGCGTGCAGAAGCAATGACTTGTGCCACGAGTGCCAGCGTTTCAGTCAGCTCGCGCCGTCGGGGAGTGCCAGGGACCCTGCTGCAGAGGAGCCCCCAAAGCAACGCTGCCGAGCCCCTGCTTGCGATCACTATGGCAACGCCAAGTGCAACGGCTACTGCAATGAATGCTACCAGTTCAAACAGATCTATGGCTAGTGGAGGGGACAAGTTGGTAAAGAACAAGAGAGTGATGCCAGCTACTTCCTTCACTGAAATGGTGCTATGTCCAAAACACTTAACAGTCCTGGAAGTGGGAGGGCGAGGGGACGTATAAGCTGTCTGCTCGTGTTCGTGTTTATTCCCAAGAATGGGAATAAATGTCTACTTCCTCTAAACACTGCATATAAGGACTGCTGAGAAGGGCAGGTTGCCTTCTGCACAGAGCTGTCGTTCATGACTAAGCTCCTACAACGCCGTATTTAATTCTTGGACTTCCCAGGAGGAAGTGTGAAGCATTTGAATGCAAAGAACTTCCCAGTTCTGCCTCTTTCTCAATACCTCCCCTCCTCCCGGGCAAGGAGCCGCAGCTACTGTTGGAAGTGCAGGAGCTCTTTGTGTTTGTGTACATCAGTCAGAGGCAAGTCTTTCCTGAGAGAGATCCCCCCAGGAAAGGCTGATGCAGCTTGCAGTTGATGTCTGAAGAAACTTTCTTTGGGTTGCCCATGTCCCTGCTCGTGTTCTTACAGAGCTCGTTCAAGGCAGGAGCTCCTGCAGACGTTCAGGGTGTTAATGGCAAGTGGTTCTGTATTTGCAGAGCCTGCAGCAAGCCACAGCCAGAAACAAGACCAGCAGTGGTCTGCTCCTTTTAACATGCTTAACCTAACCAGCATTTAGATCCTTTCCCAAATCCCAAGACAGCTGGAAAGACAAGTGATCACAGAAACAACTTTAATCAACACATGCATGCGATGGGAAAAGTGAATCCTGCCATCCCCCACTGGTATGGAAGGAATTACCTCCAACAGACAAAAAATCCCAAAGCCCTTTGTCTTCGGCTTCAGTTCTGAAATCAGAGCAACTCTCTTCTCTTGTGTTGTAACTGTTGGGAATACATGTGCTGCTGTTTGTACTCTCCCTCCCCATTTCTCTCATGCTTCTTTCTGTTATCCTTAATGTGATTCAGTTACTATGCAAACATCTTGGAGCTCGGTGATGGAGTGCTTTGGGGTCAAGATCTTACTCCTGGAGTTCATGCATCCACTTCTCAATCTGCAATACTTTCTTCAGCAACTTTGCCTTTACCATTGTGCCTGGTACCTGCTTCTCTCTTCTCCTTTCACACCTTTTAAGTTTTCAGCATCTGTTTTGCTGCTATGATTTTGGAGGTGATACCTCTTCTAAGTTGCTTCTTAAGTTTAGAATCTTTTTCTAGTTACTAAAAAACAGTTTTTAAAAAGAAAAAAATAAATAACTCATGACTTATTTCTGTTAAATTTTATATATTTTTTGAACCTTAATGTGAACATATGTTTTATTAAAATATTTATATTATTTGAAACAATGCAACTTGAAATTTGCACAGCTAGGATTTTTTTTACGTATATTTACTCTTGTGTTGAAAGTTACAAACTTAAATGTGTAATTGAAAAACATTCTCTGATATAAAGAAATAAATTATTGAAGGATTGAATTTGCTATTTTATATTGATGATGGAGAGCACAGTTGTGCATGGGACAGCCCCTGAAGAAAGCATTTCTGTTCAGTACCACCATTCAGCATGTTACCAAGTGCTCCCTGGTTCAGGTGATGTAGCCAAGCGCTTTGAGGAGGTGATAACTTGCTGTAAGTCTCTGCATACTCTCACCTTACCTTATCTTCCTCTCAGGAAGAGCTCTTGACACCATGGGAGACCCATGCAGTCAGTGTGCATAAGGAGTTGGCTCTTGTGCGTGCAGAGTATCTTCAGTCCCCAGAACTATGGGTGTGGGAGTAGTGTGAGAAAGTAAGAATGGTCAGGACCAGGCTGCAAGAGGAGCTAAGCTTAGACTGACTTGACTTTGCTTTCTTCATTCATTCAGCAGTTATGCCAGGGATTCTTCATGGATGCGAAGAAACATGCTCGAGTATCACCTTGGGAGGTGGTGATGGCAGCATGTGATCCTCACCTCTGCCCAGCTATGTGTGCAGCTCCAAAGGCACAGTCCAGCCCTGCCACCTCCCCTTGCCAGGGGCAGCAGGGAAGCCCCTCACCTTTTGGTCTTGGCATCCAGATTGCTCGATAGCTCCTGTAAAGCAAGTTGCCAAGTGCTACTTGAAAAAGTACTTGAAAGTGGTGTTTTCTTCTCATGCCAAGTTCACCCTAATCCAGCCCCACTGCCAGGGGATTTCTGCACTGTAAGGCTTCCTCAGTGTTGCACAAGTATGCCTGTACTGGCACTCAGGTGTTTCAGACTTCTGCCTAGATAGGCAATACTGTACACTACCATGGCTTCTTGGTGTTGCCTGTGACCTGAAGGAAAAAAATGAACTGGGGCTGCAAATGCCTCTGTGGTGTCAGGAAAGAGGACCCTTTCCTAAGAGGCTGACCTCTCTACATCAGCTGCTCTCTATTCTGCTTAGGTCTTTAAACCCTTCCAGCTGTTCAGGAGCATATCTCAGCACATGCCTCAGTGCTGTTCTAATTGAAACCATGTAGATGTTAAGTTCCTGAGTAGTTTTGCCACAGGTTAGCTAGTCCTTGTAATTCACTCAGCTCTCAAGCCCATGTTCCTTGGTGCCTGGCAACCTTCCTTACATCCACTGCTCTCCCTGTAGTTTAGCCCAGCTCCCTCTGGACCTGTGTACCCCTTCTTTCAGAGCATACAACCTAGAAGTCGACCTACTCCCCCCAGATCAGAGACTGCTGGATCTACCAACCCCATCTATACAACTTACTCCTCTTTTTCAGTCTGACTCTGTTTATCCAGACCTTTCTTCCCCTTTCTTTACAACTCATGCAACTCACATGCCTGCCCGATTCATCAGACTTCTGCACCAGGCAGACACCTCGGTGCTGAAAGAGTGGGCAAAGGGATGTCTCCAGCAGGAGGTGAAGGCAGCTCACATCATCCAGCCTGGCAGCCATCAGCCCCCTTGCGCTGAAAATGCAGAAACTCTGTTATTACACCTTCAGTGTTGGGATGTTGGTTAACTCTAGTTGATGTTAACTGCAATTTTGGCACAAAGGCAGGATTTCAGGTTAAATGCCCCAGATCCTGCCTATTTTTCTCTGCTGCTTTCTGGGCCCATTACTCATAACCCTGAAGTCACATGAGGCTTGTCTCATTCTGAAGCTTCTATGTAAATGAATGCCCAGCCTGTCTCTTGATTTACTTGTGTGGGAACATTGAAGCTAGTAGGGCCTTTTTTAAAAAAATACTATGGTATTTCCCTAATGTCCTTAGGGGATTTTGACCCTCTGATGCTTTATGCTCTTTGCCCAGACACCTCTTCAAGTTCATGTATTTTTCTCCTTCCTGTTCTGCAATAGAGAACTTTTATTTGGATTCTCCCTTTTTGTGACCACTTCTGGAAGTCTCTTTGCTAAGATGCAAATCTTTCACAGCCAGAGATTCTTTTCTTAGTGGAAAGACAACCTAATATGAAACAATTGGCTTAATGACTACTTGTATTGCACTGGAATTCCTTGTAATACAGTGCAGGAAGGGATTGCTGTGCAGGCTGTGCTTACACATTCATTTTGTTTGGGGAATGGATACTTTCAGAAGATTGCAGTAATTCCTGACTGGGAAGATGGATGATCTGAATATTATCTGTTTCTGGATTTTTCAGGGATCTAACCCCTATATTAATAGATAACCTACAATACAGAAAAGAAGAAAGCATTTAGTGAATTTTTAGTGTAGAGAAAATATCAATTTCTTTTGATAACTTCAGTGCTCTGCTTAGCAAGTCTTTGGTGTGATCTGAAGTGCTAGGCTACTTACTAGAGCTGGGAGCACCAAACACCATGTAGTCTGTTAGATCAAAACACTTACATCAAGCTACTGACCTAAGCGTGCATCCCAGGTGCCCCCGGCAGGACTCAGTGCAGTTGGCGCTTGCAGGGAAAGCAAGAGCAAAGCGTCCCTGCTGTTACTGTCTTAGGTGCAAGCTGTGATGTGCTACATTTATGCAAAAGGTAAGACATCCTGTTTATGGCATGTGAGCCACCTGACCATCCTTTCTTCCTGCATGTGTTTGGCCCCATCCCTATCCTGTGCAGTACTCCCTCTTGGTCATCAGTGCGGAAGAGGAGTTACCTGTAGATGTGGAGGAGCCGCAGTCTGCAGTGCTACTCCTTTGCTGCAGTCTGACCTCATGGGCAAATGGTGTCTTTCTGTGGTAGTTATCGAAACATGGTTATTTAAGTAAGGATGTCTTATTTAATTAGCCATTCATGAGTTGCTTGCCATGCGATTTGGTGTACAGATTCCAACTGACCCATGGACAGCCTGGATCAAGTAAGAATGCAATAAACGGAAATTAAAAACATTTTTCTGATTTAGTGTAAGATTGACTTCGTATCTACTTCTTCTGTGCTTGATTGAATCACAAGTGATAGCCATTTTGTCAGCTGTCTTTCATCCTGATGTCCCTGCACATGCTGCAGACTGTCCTAATACATACCACCCCATTCTGCACAAGTGTTCAAAGTCAGTTAAACCCTCCATATCTGGCAGTTACAACCTTTACACTGACAGTGACAGAAATGAGAGAAAAGGTAGTTCAGTGATTAGGATACACACCACAGAAAGAACCCCCATCATGAGACCAAAACACTTAGAATATGCTAAAGGTGTCTTTCTCACCTGGGACTAGAATACTTGACTCAAAGCTCCTCTTCTGAACACGCACAGGACTTCTAAGCTGCTATGTCAAGGAGGTACTCCACCTACTAAAAAAACAATCTTTACCTGCTCATCCCTATCCTTGTTTAGAAGACAGTGAGTAGATAGGAATATCTGGTAGGGCCAGACCTTTTGTTCAGATGCCCAGGACAATGTTTTGTTTGAGAGTCCTGCTGAGACTTTGTCACCAGGAAGGCCTCTGAGCACCTCTACAGTGTGAGAATGGGGACACAGACTTATCAGAGAGATCCTCAGTACCCAGGAATTTTACTGACAGAGGAGCTGAAGGACTTCGGGAAGTATTTGAGGGGACCTGTGAGGATTACAGTAGCATCTGGATATTGGATAGAAGTGTTTTGGATATAGATCTCCAAAAATTCATGTTCAGCACAACTGCACTTGGGGCCATGAGGCCACAGTGCATGACGTTAGCTTGTAAATTCAATCTCTGCAGAATAAGTGGTCCAGCACAGTGATATGATGCATGTTTTGTTCAGGTGAGGGCCACAGGGAAGCAGTGACTGCATAATTTTATCCTGCATACTTGAGTAGGACACTGCAGTGTAATATGTGCAGCACCAAAATAGAAAACCACAACACTGAACAGTTACAATTTCAGTTTATATTAAACTGTCAAGGCCCCTTAAAACCCAGAGTTAGAAGTACAGGTGCCTTTACATCCGAGTGCTCTGTTTTTCAGGTGCCTGTGTTTAACACGCAGTGCAGCAAACCTGTCGCTGTTGAGAGCAGATTCAATGTGCTAACATAGACTTGTTCAGTCATTTCTGTGCTGGTGCTTTCTCCACACCAGTGATAAATGCTGATAGCATCAACCCTTGCCTGGTTCGGAAGGGCTGTGGTAGCTGCATCGTAGGAAGAAAGACAAAATGCTTGGAAGTGGTTTAATTGGGTTGCTACTTTGTTAACTCCCCTTTTCCTTGACCATCCACAGTTATTTTGGAGAAGGCTGCCACTAGCTCTTACAAGGGTTATTCCTCCATCTCTTATACTTAGTAGGACAGCCACAGCCCCTGTATGAGCATTATGACTTCTCAACTTGCAGCTGAGCTGGCTCTGTCAGTTCCCCCATGGTCCAGCAGCTGACTGCTGTTGCTGGCTGGCCAGAGCCGTGGCTGTCGTCCCACTGCGCTGGGCAGCTCAGCACCCCTGCAAAGGGCTCTTGCAGGCCTTTCACACCAAACAGCTGCTGTAGGAAACCTAGTCAGCCCAATGTGATTGTGTGTCCATTTGTCAAGATAAATGTCTATTGAAAAAAATCCTGCATGCATAGATACATAATATATATATTAAAAAAAAAAAAACACCACCCAAAAAAACTTATTTAATATCTGTCAAATAGAAACCTGAAATAAGAGCAGGTAATTTTGCTTGGGAGTTTTATGATGACTTCTTTTTGTACTAATGTTAATTTTCAAAAAACTCCCTGTGTCTAATATTGAAAGACAGCCTACGGCATTCTATCCAGATTACCCCCTCCTCCAGCCTCACTAAAGTGAATAACATTATGTACGTAACCTCTCCCCCCTCCCACCACCCCTGAACTCTGACAGCAATGATTCTTTTTGTTATTGGTTTGGCTTCTTTTTACTCCCCACCACTCCTTTTTTTTTGTTAAGCTCTAGTACACATCTGTGGTGTTGGGCAGGAAGTCAGATTTCCCCTGGTGAATTACTGGGGAGGGGGGAAACTTAGGTTTTGTTCTCTGGTTATGGCTCCATGTCAAGGCATTCATGTGAGCTCATACAAATGTACATGAGTTACACCAGTTCCCAGTTGATACTGGTGTTTTTTAAAAAGCGACCATTTGATGGCACATCACAAGAAGGGGTCAAAATCCCCTTCTCATTTACAATGTAAAGCAAAGCCGGTGAGCTGGGGATCTGCTTCGAGGAACGCAGCTCTGTGCAGTGGTTTGTGCTTTGAAACCAAGGCTTTTCTTACTGACTGCTCTCAGATATGCCTCTGAGTACCGTGGGGCAGAACATCGTCACGGCATGAAGTATTATGTACTGTGAGATCACCAGGTCAGAATTCCCACTTGCTAACATTACTTGTTGCAGGACTCATTTTGTTTCCCGTTGCCTGACATTGGTGACAGAAGAGTTCGCACTGCGGTGATGCTTGGTAAACACCTTACTGCAAACTCCAGTAATGATTATAATGATGTAAATCTTTAATAATTCGATTGACTTCAGCAAATTTACTCCAGGTATGCTGTAGGATAACTAGGATGGGGATTTGGCCAACTATCTTATAAAAACAGTCTCTTGCTTCCTTTTATACATTCTGAAGTCAAAAGATGCACCTTAAATTGCTTCTGTTGCAATCCTCATGCCACAAAGTCATGCTTATCTAAGCAGACCTCACTGTTAAGACCTCATTTAAATACATGCACATGCTGAACTGCTTTCTGTTTACTGTTTAATGGGAATTAGATGTCTTAGCTTTTGCTGGTGGTCCTTAATGCACTTCCACTTAAAAGGCAATAAAAGTAGACAAACTTATATTTCAGCATGATAGATTATAGTTTATTTAGCCTGATTTAGCCTGGAACTTATGATCTGCAATGGGGACAAGACATTTCTACCAGAGGGAAGAGATCCCATTATTTTTCATTTATGTATTATTAATACAAAGTCTAACAGAAAGGGATGATTTTTCACAATCATGTGCATGTCTAGACCAGCCTACATTTGCCTAAAATAAAAAAAGTCATCATTTCCAGAGACTTTTTTTTAAAAAAGGGAAGTTCAAATGGTGGTGATAGAGCAATGAATGATGACCACTGGCAGCTCTTTGAAGGCTGGTGCCAGGTCAGGTGCTTGGAGGCAGGAAAGCCTCTGGTGCTTGCTGGCGCTCCTGTGCATTTGAGTCATATCTGTAGTGTGCACCATTAAAGTTCAAAATGCATTACTCAGATCAGACATGTAGCTCAGGCCTGGTCAGGTCCAGCCAAACCTGAGTCTACATGAATGTCAAATTTAACACATTCATGATCAGAATTTTCTCCCTTTTTTGGGCACTCAGCAAGCAAGACCTATTAAGGCAGAATTTCATATCCTCGGAGTTTCATTATTTAATTAACTGACTTTCAGTTCAGATAGTTTGCTGTTGCAGCAAACTATCCACAGAGTTTGTGCAGAGCTTCGTTATACTTTATGCTGTGCAGCTATACATTCGCTTACAGAAGTGTCTACATGTGCTATAGATGGCACAGCATTTCTAGCTTCAACCAACTCCCCGAGGCTTCTGCCTCACTATTCCTCTACCCTCATGCTGGATCCTGGGCCGGGCACATTCCTCTGCTCCCCAAGGCTTTGAAGGAGACAGGGATTACAAGCATGGCTTGCTGAAGATTTCCAGCACCTAATGCTCATCCTTTATGCTTGCCTTCTTCATCTTGCAGGTGGCTTCATCTGTAGAAATACAGAAGTACAGCCATGCTCTGCAAAGAGCTGACCTTCCAAATTTCACAGTATTTACTCTTTTGAGTTAACAACACTTCCTATTTGGACATACATTAGAATTAAGCTCTCATCAAAGTCCAGCAGGAAATACAGCGCTCATGGGTAGGTTTTATCTCTTTTTCTTTTCTCTACAATGAAGGTTCAGCCTGTAATAATAACATCTGCAGTATAGCTGCTGAAGCTGTGTTTGTGCCTAATTTCTTTTTATGAACATGCTCTTTCTGTTATGTTTCAGGGTGTAACTAAATATTTTCAGTTCTAGGGAATATGTAGCTAGATCATACTGATAGTGACTTACTTTTGCTCAGTTAAAAAGCAATAACCTATTTAAAAATACTTGTTAATGTATAAAGGATTGAATAAATTTCTGTTTTAATACTGCAATGATGAAAATACCATCAGCAGATAAAATTAACCTAGCAAAGCCTATCATAAATGGAAAATAATCGCAGGACATCACAGAGGTCAGCAAAACCAGGAGAGGATTACTTTAAAGGCATGTGGAGCCAGTAAGTGTTTAATCTATAAACTCTCTTGTTTTGAGCTGGGTGAAGCAGAGACAAGTAGACACATGAAAAAGTACAAACAAGTTCTTTATTCTGAAACTGCATTAGAGCACTCTAAAGATAGCATCAAGGACTGCGTGGAAATCCCCTGGATATGTTTTGTAATTTTTTCCAGTGAATATCAGGAGACCAAATATGAGAGGCAAGGGTAAGTGGATGACCACAGCTGCTGTAGGCTGCATTTTGGTATTCCGCTTTTGTGGTGCAGACACCCAAGGTGGAATTCTTCTCTGTTGTCTTTCCCTCCCTTGACTACAAGGGACCTCCAGATGACTAGTCCAGATGTAGATGTTTACACTGTAAAGGCGACACGTTTGATGAGATGAATCTCACAACCCATTTCTAAGATGAAGTTTCCTCTTGGAGAAAGTTAGAAAATCAGGGCAATATGCAGATTGCATTTTACTTCATAGCTTCCTGAATAATCAGATTGATGCAGGGTAAATCACAGAGACACTCAAATCTTATGGTGACTAGTGCCTCCTGAAATCAATGGGTGTTAGGCATTTAAGTGCCTTGCATATCTGGGGTAATTAACCTCTCACTTCTTCCATGTATATATTCATTCTGCATGAAATTGAAGAAATAACACTCAGCTAACTCTCCTCAGTAGTTAAGAGATTAAATTAATTGACGATTACAGTATGCACTGACATCCTGAGCTGAAAAGTCTGATACATAAAGAACAATACTTAATATTTCTATCTGCATTGAGGACATATTCACTCTTCACTTAACTTTGGGATCAACTGAGTCTCACCTTTTGAGACTTCTCTTTCATTTTTCTGAAGTCACTTTGTCTTGTTTTCTTTCAGGTACTCCATGGGATATAGAGGAATCAAAATGAAACTTGCTCAAAGGGAATTTATGGAACCAGATGTATGTCTCTGCACTAAACAACAGCTAAATACTAAGCCCACTTCATTACCATTTCCTTGGGTATTTTACCAGTGTTCTAGAAATGTATTTGAATTCAAATAGTTCCCAGGTCAGGTCCAATATGTTACCAGTGTAGAAAATTAGAGCAAATGCAGTTATATCAGGTCCAGGCTGTTTGGAATAGTGTTAATGGCAAAAAACTTGGCATTGTTGCCAAGACAATATATCCTCCACTTGCATTAATAATGCATTCAAGAAAATAGGGGTTTCCTTTGTAGTTAATGGAATTGCACCAAAGAACTATCTGGCTCCATCATTGATTTCTCTTTCTAACAAAGCTAAAGATCTGAAATGTTGTCAAATGACAAGGAAAAGCACTGGGCCACAGTTGTCTATACACTGCTTGCAGTTTGCCGCAGGTCAGTATGTTGAGCTTCTTTGAATCATAACACAGTTGAGATGTACCAGGGAATTTGTATCTGGCTTATACAATGATTAATGTTACAAACTGGGGGAAGTAGATGACCTACTTGTTTACTTTGAGGTTTTCAAGGTTACCAAGGGAGATGAGAGTAAACCACTATGGCATGAACAAGGAAGTGAAGTGAGAAGTTCATCTAGCTGGATTTTATCTATTTCTGCAGTGACATTGCCATAACCAAGGCATAAACACCCTTTTTGCAGTGGAGAAATACTCATAATAAAGATAAACTTGTGATCCCACTGAGACCTGGGAAGTACTGGTAAAAAGAATTACTAGCATGGAAAAAAATATCAGCAATGAGAAATACAGGGTCAAGAATCACCTCTCCTCCTAGCTTGCTTATACATCCATGCTTATACGTCCCTGGAAATGTTCAAGGCCAGGTTGGATAGAGACCTGAGCAACCTTATCTAGTGGAGGGTTGCCCTGATTGTGACAGGAGGGTTGGACTAGATGGCAATTAAGATCTCTTCCAACTCAAGTTATTCTAGGATTCTAGGATTCTATGAATTACATCATTCCCTTTTACCCCTGTAATGAACTATGAACTCATATTAAGCTATTTGCCCACTGTGCCCCCTACACTCTTTGTTCTCAGGATATAATACTCCACCTTTTATTTGCCTGTATTAAAGTGCATTTGTTTCAGTGGGTCTAGTTTGATAATCCATTTAATTTACACTGTCTGACTCCTTTGCCTCCTCCATTTTTACTGTTTTCCCAGTGTTCCTGTCATCTCTGGTTTTTATCAGTAGTGACTTAATATTTTCTTCCTGGCCAGAGATGAAAATGTAGAATGAGATTAAATCTGGCACTCATCTCTGCAGAAAATAACTAGAGAAGTCATGTGCTGAAGATTTCTTATTGCCAACCTATTAGTAATTCTGCCAGGGCATCAGTTCTCAGTTTAATGATCATGGGGTTTTTGCCAGCAAGAGTTGCTAGATTTTTCTGCCCAAGCATTGTACAATATCAAAACAAATATCTCACAAATGTCTACACAATTGCTTTTATCACTAGGCTAGTAATTGACATCAGCAAAGAATGGAATCAAGTTTATTTAAGAAGCTTTGTTTTCTATTATTTAACATAGAATGACACTGGTTGTTTTCCTTCTTTGAGCAACTGCTGGAGGATTTGTGGGTGTAAGTTGCATTTAGGAAGAAGTGATGTTGCTTACTTGTATCACATAAGAACAATACTTTCCATTGAATTAATATTGAAGGGAAATGTTAGATACAGAACCAGGAGGTTTACTGAACAGTTTTTCACTCTATGTTTAGAATTTTATTATCTCCAGAGGAGGTATTTACTACCCCTGAGATAAATTTGATGATAAAAAATTCTTTATTGCCTTTAAATTTGCCAGCCTCTGATTTTTCATCAATGCAAGTGCAGCTCAGACTTGGGAAGATGTCCAAAATGTCCCTAAATTCATCCTTCTACAAATTTTCATGTTCTGTTTTGATAAAGCAGAATTCCTTAGAGAAGATCTAATCATTCTACACAGCCTATCTAGTGTCAGTTCTGAAGTGCAAGAAACTTTTGACTTGCGACAAAAATTGATCTAGGGAGATAACTTACAGTATAAAGGCTCTCCAGTGTCATTAACATTTAGTAGCCCCTGTGTACCCATCTAATCCACATGAAAAATAAGAAAAGTCAAACCCTTGAAAAAGTTTCCTACCAGGTAAAATTTTTTACCTACCCTTTGTTCAAAATGTGTAAACCACACTATCTTCTGGCATTTGGTGCTAATCTTTGGGGAGTTTCGATTCCTGTATGTGGGAGAGAAGTGTTCATGCTGTAAACAAGTCAGATGCCAAAAGAACAAATGGATGACACACAGGGTGCTGGGTTAGAGTTCAACCGTCAGGTTTTGGCATTATGTGGCAATGCAAAAAGTTCCCTACTCCTACATATCTGCACCATCCACCCAGCTCCACTGCTGAACTCTGGATACTGAGCTGCTCCAGCACAGATGAGGAAAGGACCCTTTGGTCCTCCAGTCTGGAAAATGTGATGGTCTTTATTTTGAATTCTACTCAATTGCTGTATTGTACAAGGACTAAACAAACTGCAAACATGATTAAAAATATTTTTTTCTGTATTAAATATGACAAAACAATGTCCTATTGGTTTCCTCAGGTCACTGGAAAGTTTTAAGAGGAAAGTGTTAATTTAAGAAACGTATTTGTACCAAGATTTACATAGGGGCACAAGTAAAAGAACTTGGAAGTATATTTGCTATCAGAATAAAAAGTGCCGTGTAAGTGAGAATTAAATAGCTCTCAAATTCATTTATATTGAGGGAAAAGACAACACGAAACAAAACACCAAACCCACCTTATGAAGAATTGAGATATTTTATTTTTCTAACTACAAAAAAAAAGAAAAATTACAAATTTACAGTAGACCAACTATCATCAGCCTTTATGCTATGGGGCACTCCATGGTGACTAGAGGTCACCATGACCACACCTACACTTGTCTACGCTCAACAGGTCCTGGGACAGGTTGCTGAGTGCCCCTTGTCCAATTCTAAGCCTCTTTGTAAGCCAGCTCAGCCCAGATTCAGGTTGTGTTCAAATGTTGCATGTGCCATCAGCAGTCCCTCCCAGTCGGATCTCAGGTGTGGTGTTGCCACAGGACAGGTGAGATGTGGCAACTCACCTGGACAGAGCACAGGGTAGCCTATCCCCAAAGGAGAAATGAAAAATCCTTGTTGTACAGGTGATATTTCTTTCTCTGGGGTTCCTGGCCCCACTCAATGGTGGGCTGGTGTTGGAGTTGGCTTTGGAGATAACCCAAGGGAGCCCTGTTAAGGCCTTTTCTCAGGAAAAATGTCCTTTATGTCAAATTTCCCTGTCCTGCTCAGCTCCAAGCACTCCAGGTTGCAACTTGCAGAACTAACGACACCTCAGAGTCATTTTTCTCCACCAGATTCAGGCCTGGTAATGGGTCTAAAGAGGATTTTTTCTCTCTGGAGGCGCCATCTGGGAAATGGTGCTTTTACAAGGTCATTTGTAAAGAGGGAGGGTTTCCCTTTTGTGACTACAGGAGATTACCTTGTAGCCTCTTTAAAAAAAGTTAATCACCAAGAAGAACAGCACCAGCTGACCCTCAGGTGCAAGCTGGCAGGTGCAGTCTGGATGAACCAGCCAGGAGTCAACACCAGTGTCCAGGTGCTCAGGCGGTTTCACAGAATCACAAAATGTTAGGAGTTGCATGGGACCTCGAAAGATCATCTAGTCCAACCCCCCTGTCAGAACAGGACAACCTAGAGCAGGTCATACAGGAATGCATCCAGTTGGGTTCTGAATGTCTCCAGAGAAGGAGACTCCACAGCCTCTCTGGGCAGCCTGTTCCAGTGCTCTGTCACTCGCACAGTGAAAAAGTTCTTTCTTATGTTCACCCGGAATCTCCTATGTTCCAACTTGCACCCGTTCCCCCTTGTCCTATCACTGAACATCACTGAGAAGAGCCTGTCTCCATCGTCCTGACCCTCACCCTTTACATATTTATAAACATTAAT
>VZRW01000335.1:94815-173975 GCA_013398125.1 Aegotheles bennettii
GTGGGTGCATTCCATCAGGACCCATGGATTTGTGGATGTCCAGATTGCTTAATTGATCCATAACCCAGTCCTCATCAACCAAAGCAAACTCCTCCTATATCCTGACTTCCCCTGGGGCTTCGGGGGTCTGGGGCTCCTGAGGACATTCTGCAGCAGTAAAGACAGAGACAAAGGCATTCAGTAGCTCCGCCTTCTTTGTATCTTCTGTCACCAGGGCACCCACCTCATTTAGCAATGGGCCTACATTGCCTCTGCTGTTAGTTTTGTCTCCAGTGTATATGAAGCCCTTTTTGTTGTCCTTGACCTCACTTGCAAGGTTTAATTCCAATGAGGGCCCAGCTTTCCTAGTTGTCACCCTACATCCTCTTTGGTTTGGTGGTGCTGGGAGAGCAGCAGCACACTGCTGTTCAGCTGCCACCCAGCCACCTCCCCTTTGGCAGAATTTCTATCTCTTTCCTTCTTTCCATGTATTTTGTATGCCAGCAAACACCAGCACTGCCCCTTTACCCTGAGGTCTGCCTGTTTGTAAAATGAGGTGGCTCCCAGCAGGGTACTCAGGCAGATAAGGGCATCCATGCAGGCCCAGCAGTACCCTGGGCAGTCCCCACATATGGGAACTGAAGTGCTCCTCTTGGACTCTCCAGCATGACCAAGGCAATGTGGAAATCCAGAGAAGACAGATCATTACAGCGTATTTTCACCCCAAGCTCAATGCAGCCTCCATCAGTTTGCCCTTGCACCACACAAAATATGTCCCAGGGTCTTTAGGCCATGTGGCAAAACCCCTTGAAACCTCTTTGTCTGCTGCTTCCATAAACATGGACTAGAAGAATCCATTTATTTTTTTTCAGGTTTTGTCACACTTTCAGTGAATTTTGAAAGCAAATGTCTCAGAAAGTCCCTAGACTAGTGTGTTTCCAGCACGGGAGGGAGGAAGGAACACCTCAGCAGTGTGTCTCCTGTCTGGCCTGGCCATTCACGCCCATCCAAACTGTGCCTTAAAGCTTAAGCTAGGTGTCAGTTTCTAACCACTGACACTGCTCCAGTCACACACAAGGATACAGCCTTTTTTGCCATTAGATTCTGGTTTACCCACCTCAGCTTTTCTCAGAATGATTCTCTAGAGAGCTGGAGGTGAGAGTGTGGACAGACACATTTATACTGCGCTGGTCACCTACCACAGACCGATGTGCAGAACAGTGCTTAGCCTTGCTCACAGCAAATGAACCAGGGTATCTGTGCTCTGAATATTTCCAGGCTTTGAAATTTCTAGGGAATTGTAATTACAAATTTAAGAGGAAAAATTTAGTGCAACTAATTTTTCCTGAAAAATTGTGATCAAGGTGAAGAGAGATAGAGCAGACAGTTTCGTTGCTTTGGTGTGATTTTTTTAAACACTGCAACTTATCATTGTAAAATACTCTGGATAAAAAGGATGGTTTATATTGTACCTCGGTTTTCTCCATAACTAACATGAGTTATTTAGCCAAAGAAACTAGTGAGAGGAAAATGAGGTCTTGCTTACAACATTATTTATCTCCTCACCAGAACTAAGTTTATCACATAAAGATAATAACTGCAATTAAAAAGCTATCATCTTGCTGAATAACAGTGAGAAACAGGAAAAGATAGGTCACACCACACCCAGAAACTTCTCTCGCACAGTCACAGAATAACCTGAGTTTCCTGAACAAATGACAGGTGATTTTTTCTAACCTTCAAAGACTCTTTTTTGTCCTCCTACTTCTATCTTAATCAAAGACACCATGTGAAAATCTTAAAAAAAAAAAAATCAGCTTAAACATTCACCCAGACTGGATGAGCCTGTCCTCTGTGACCACCAGCAGTGTGGTGCATGGGCACATCTCAGAAGAGGGTTTCCCCCCATCCCACCTCCTCTGCCCCTGCAGGCAAGCAGTGGTGGGTGGGATGCTGTACACCCAGGCCACCTAGCAGCTCCTCTACTACTTCTGCTTGAACCTTCTCCAGATTCTTCTATCCAAAGCAATATGTGTACAAAAGCATACTTGATTTAATTTGATCAATACACACTAGAGAGTAATGAGGGATTACTTCAACAGATGTTCTCTACTTTTCCCCTGGGTATTAATTACACAAAGTCCTCCCCACTTCTTGCCAGTGAGATGCAGGGAAAACAAGCCACTGGTGATGACTTATCTTCACAGATTTCATGTCACTTATCATCACAAGACAAGGTTTGGTAGACTGTGCAGCTATTTCAATAAACAAAGTGGTTTATTCTGATTTTTGTCACTTTTTTTTTTGTTCAAAGTATAAGATTTTCACAGATACATGTTTTAAAAATAAATTCTGCCAACTTTTACAAGGTATCTCACCTCCCTAAAATCTCACTACTGTAAAATCTAAGTTGGAAGCACATCGTGGTTCATGCAACCTCTTCCTTTCCCACGTGAAAATAGTTCTTGTTCCTCAGACACTTTATCCAAATGCTTTTCACACGTTTCTGTACCTTAGGTGAAAATGCTTGTACCTAAGCCTCAGGGTTTTTTCATTTCAGTTCAGGATGTGTTGTTTTAGACACAGATCTTATCACCAGCCACATCTCTTCAAGCAATGTGAAAATACTGTCATATTTTTCCAAAATGTCACAGACACTTCCATTTATTGCTGCCCAAAGATGCCAGATGGGAAGCAGGCCTTTGGCTGGAGCAGCATGTCATACACACTTGTCTGATGTCCTCAGACGATGCCTCCAGTTCCCACTACACCTCCACCTTCCAGGGGCTGGCAGATCTTCACAGTTTCTCTGTGTGCATGGTGTCCCATCTGCTCTGGCATCCCAATGTCTCCACCTCTGTGCTTTCCAGCTGCAGAAGTTCATTGCTGCCTGCCTGTGCTGTGATTGGGCTGGGTGTGCAGTGGACCCTGAGCCAGCCAGGGCATCAAGGCAGCACCCATGTTCAGCACAGCCATCATGCAGTGAGAGTGCTGTCACACTGACAGCTGAGAAGTTCCTTCTGGGTAGATTTCCTCTCCCAGTTCCTCTTTTAGCCATTTTTTGCCTCCCCTTTGCTTGTCACAGCCTCCTACTGCCTGCTTGGACAGTGGCCTGCCTGTCTGCTGCAATTCACCTTCCCCTCTTCAAACAGGTACGTTGCTTTGTGTCCAGCAACTGCCCAGTCTGCCCAAAGTGCCTGGCTTTCCTGCTCTTGTTGGGCTACCCGTGGCATCACAGCCACTCTGTGAAGCCCACAGGACTAGCTGGTGACTGCTTGTCTCTGCTGCTTTTCAGAGCTTCTCCTCTTTAAGGAGGAATCGCATCAAGAGGGCAGAAGTGTTTGCTTTTTTTCTAGGAGGTTATTCAAGGCTGCCTGTTGCGTAATTAAGAAATGTTTTCACCAAGTGATCAGCAGCCTACCCAGCTATGAGTATCTTTCATTCACCCTGCTCTTGGGAGCACACCCAGGCTTTGGGGTCTGTGCCATTTGTACCTTTTCAGTGGAAAGGGCTGAAAATGTGCTCATCTTCTGGAGAGAGCCATGGGAAGGCCTCAGGAATGGCTCACTTCAGGCGAGCTGTGTCCGTCCCCACGCCCCATGTGGGACAGACTGAAGGATCCCCCCCCCCGCAGTGGGTAAGGCAGGACTGGCTCCTGCACCCTCCGCGTTTCGGAGAGCGCCACGTGGGTGTACAACCTCACCTTGCCTCTTGCTAGCCAGAATAGCCAGTGCTGCAGCTGCCCTTGTGCAAGACTAGGTTTTATTTCTAACCACAATGAAAGCATAGGACAACACTACGTAATGGTAACAAAAGAAAAAATGTTGTCTAGACCTCCCAAAGAAACAATCTAAGCACCTGTAGTCCTCTACAGAGGTCTTCTACACCTGCCTTTTCTGAGGCGTCACCTCCCCAGAGGCATGTCCCTGCCCTCTCTCCCTCCTCACTCATGCCAACTGGCAGAGTGCCTGCATGTGTCTCGCGGAGCCAGCAAACTGCACGGGTCCTTCGGCAGCTGCTGCTTAGGTGATGAAGACTAAAAATGGCACAAGAGCTTGGGAGAATTGTTCCCTGAAGAACCACTTCATGTCATTAAACTACGCTTTCTTTTTTTTTTAATTTTTTTTTTTTTTGCTTGAGAAGTCACATAACTACTATTTGTAAATATTTCCTCTCTCTTCAATAATTTTATCCATGTCCCCTTCATTTTATAAAAGGGAAACCAGATGTCTTCTGGTCTTTCCAGTGTCTGTTGAAGGTAGAGAAAAAACAAGCTTCAGCAGCTGACTTTCATCTATTATAGAGTCCAATAAAATATTCATATACCACAGCAATGAGCAAGATACAGCTCTTCAGAGCTTCATGACAAAATTGACCCACGTTTCTTTCTAAAAGCAAAAAAGGAGGATGATATACTTTATGTGAATCAGGTAAATAACCCATACTTGCCTGAGTGCTTTATTTATGGACCGCATTGTTGTCAGCTTGAAGGAAGCAGACAGTCGGTGACAGCTTTCCCAGTAATTGGTGTCCCTTGGAGGTTCTCAGATTCAAACCCATCACTCTGAAGGCTGTGTTACCAGCACAGCAGAGAAAGACTTGTCTACCTAAACATACTCATTCATTGATTAAAACTGCAAAAGGAGAAGATCAGAGAAGAATCTCTTTTCTTCTTAAACTTCATGCAAATTTCAATGTTGAGACTGAAAGTGACCCAAGCAGCCATTAATATTCTTACTGTCCCAAGGGGCCCTACCAGCCAGGCAAGATGCTGCTCGTCAACACACTTCAGTTCTCCCATAAAGAAGGCCCTAGAAAATCCCACTGCTACACGCTGCCTCTCTACCTGTATTTTTACTAATTGACTTCCTTTTCCTGAGGAAGGTGTCACTTCCACCTGATTACAAAAAAACACCCAGATGTGATTTTGCCTACAGCTTGTAATCTTCCATTGTCATTCCTTCAAATCTGAGTGTGGGAAGTATGTCAGCGCCTGGGTTAACATTGCAAGCTTTCCAACAAAGCTTCCTGGCAGCTCTTCACTTCAAAACTTTTCTTTTACTTTGATTGTTGGTGGAACAATGCAATATCAAAGATAGAAAATGCCTGAAACTAAAAATACAGAGCAGCCAGGGGTATTGTGTGTGGTTGAATAAGGGGAAGTACTTGACCTCGTGGTGCCCTGAGTTCCAGATGAGCAGTCCTGAGCCTGTTGAATCAGTATCTGACAGCTTGCTTTTTCGTCAGTGTTCATCTTTGACGTTACATGTCACATCTTTAACTAAATAATAATAACTTCATAGAAACATTTGCTGATGGGCATTCATGACAGCTGCTAAAGATATGCAGAATGAACAGTATGTACCCACAAGGGGCAAATTACAGCTGCTGCAGCACATTGAACATGCACTACTTTCAGCCACACAGAGAAAGAAGGAAAAGGGTGAACAAAGTATTAATTACGTGGAGAGAGAGGAAACAAAAGCATTGGAGTTCTGTTTCCACTACCTAGCATTTCGATGACTCTTTTCTAGAGGCCTGTCTGTGAATAAGGAGGCCTTAATAAGGTTTGGAGGGATTCAAGGCAGTTCTTGAGTTTCCCACAATTTTCCTGCATTACCTAGACAAATCATTTAACCTATCAATGCTTCTGTTCTTGTATTTTTTAATAGCATTCCTAGAAACACTGGTCTGCATAACATTTTCATGTAGTAGATGTTTGAGATATTCTATAAAAACGTGTATTATATATACATACCTAATCCTGCCTGCCAGTACTGGTGCAGCAAACAAAAGACACCATCATTTCTTGAAGGTACGATGTTTATGTAAGGAAAGATGCTAGTCAGAGCTAGGCTCATAGCTGGCAAGCTCCAAAAAGAGGTTCACAATCACAACTCACTTTCTGTTTGGCATCACAACAGGCAGTTTCATCAAGGACTGACTAAACAGGGATGCAAGATTAGCTTGATGGTCTGTTAAGAAACCCCTCATTTCCCCGTTTTAGAAAGCTGCAATCATGTATTTTCTCTGAATTTGCATGAGTCCTGCTCCTCTTATTAGAAACAACAGACAGAACTCTGGACACTTACTGGCAATCAACATAAGTGGACAAAAAGTTAATAAATAAATCACCACTGAGCATAAGAAAAGTCTCTAGAGTATGCTTGTGTAACTCCTTATTTGCATCATCCTAAATTTATACTGATTTCTGTTGCCACAACTTTAATAAAAAATTGGAGAAAAGAAGCTTTTGCACAATTTTTATGAAGTCCTGTAAATCAATTTGCAGTCACCAGTTTCATGTGATATACCCTAGAGAAAAAGTCTTCCTTTTACCGAAAGACTAAGACAAAGGCAAAAATTTGATATAACTACTTCAGCCTCAGCTAAATCTCAACTCAGACACTCTCAGCTGACCCCAGTAGTTTCATCTTGAATATAGTAGCTAATAATCTAAATTCAAATCTCACTTCTGGAGCAGTAAAAAGGTGTAGAAAAAACACTTATACTCTTCACCTGGAAATTTGCTACAAGATTTTGAAGACAGTTGTCATGGTCAACAAGATACAATAATCCCTCCTTGTGGGCCAGTTATTTTGGTAGCTATTGCCTGACCTGCCTGCCAGTCTCCATCACTGTTTCTTCTTAACTTCTGGCAGTGCATATCAAAACTCCCCATGAGTGACAGTAACCAGGAACCCAGCCTTGTTGGGCAGAGAAGGTTTTTGCTGTCACGGCACTCCTTCAAGATCTCCCAGTGATTAACCCAGTGCTTTACTGAGTGCTTATATTTCACTGTTCTATGTCAAGAAATAGGAATCTATTTAAAAGATCTTATCAGATATGGATACAGAAGAAAAGGTTTCCTATCATTGGGCACTCATCATAATGCCTGATAACTGGGATGCAGCATTGCTTTAGATCAGGCAGAACTGTCTTCAACAACTTCTCCTCCCTTAAAATGAACCCATAATTTTCACATTTTAAATGTAAAAGGAACTGTTAAAACCTTTCTATTTTAAAAAATTACTCTTCTCTTTCTAATCTACATAGAAACAAAAATCTGCTCTACAGAGGAAAAAACAATCCTTAAAACAAATAATTAAATTTTCTAGCCAAGACTGAGAAGATAGGTCCAGGAATCATAGGTGGAAAAAACTTGCCATACTGAAGACAATGACTGATTTTCCTCTTGCCATCTGTGAGGCCACGTTTCCACATTCTGCCTATGAAATCAGTCTGGATATTGTAATGACTATAAAAAGCAGGTAGCCAGGAAGAAAACGCATTATAAAAGTTAGTCACATCCCAAGTGGTTGGAAAAAACCTGACAGAACACTTCTGAATTAAAAAAAACCAACAGTGCTATCAAAATGTTATTTCATAATATGTCAGTTCTGCCAAAATACTATTTCAGAGGAAATGAGAAAATCCTGACATAATCAGATAATCTGCTTAAATTTCTCATCAAAAAAAGAAAAAAAAAAGAACACTGAAACTACAGGTTCTTGTTAAAGTGAAATTCCTGTGCAAATTCAAGTTAGACTAATTGCAGGTCTAGATTTCTTTTGCTGAATTATTATCGTTTGTCTAACATTCTTTGGTTCCAAGTTCAACATTTAGGTTTCAAAAATGTCAAAATCCTTTATGAAAGAAAATATTTGACCCCTTTTAATGATTTTTAGTTTGCTTTCTTAAAGGTTTTTAACATAACGATCTGATTTCTAAATGATAAAAGAAACAGAACAATGTTTAATACACCACGTTTCTTACTCCATGAGTGTTACATCACCTTTACAGATTGGATCAACACTTTCAAATATGCAGACTAAAGCTAAGTGCCTATATTCCTGCATACGCCATCTCTGAAAATGCAAAATTAGCATTTATTTCCCTCAAGGAAGATGATTGCATTTATGTAAAAGGGTAAAAGTGGATGTTACAGAGCATGGAAATCCACACTGAACAGGACATGGGCACCTCTGCTTTCACACAGCCCCAGAAGGAACCAGGAGATGGAAAAGCAATTAAAAAGAGGGGAGTGCATTTTCTATTAATGCCTGAGAAACGAAACGGCAGAGGAAAAAACTTTCAGAGGATGTTAGATGGTAGCACCTTAATACAGTCAAGTAGCATATTGGGGTTTTTATCCTCACATTGTTGTCCAAGGCTCTTGTGTCACTATACTGCCTGGACTGTGCTACAGCTGAATGGGACTGTTGTAATTTTTGACCCAGCCTGGGAGGTATGATCCCTACCCAATGGTCACTTCCTCTGCCCTGGGATGCTGAGCTCCCTGCTGTGCTTCTGGCCAGCTCAAAGCAGTGTGGACATGTTGCCAAGACATCAGGAACCACTGAAATAACTCACTTGTAGGTAACTTGTGTATGTAGTAAGCATGTGATTTCATTTTCATTCGTTTTAACTTTCTATCTGCCTTATCCACTGAAACGATTGCAACATTTCAAGTTTCATTGCAAATGTTTTACATTCATTAAGGTCCTAATTAAGGTCCTAATTAAGATGCCATCTAGACGCCAAGGCCTGACAGGATGGTCACAGTATAATTAACATTCAAAAGCATTTCAAAGGCTTACTAAGTATGGACAACATAACTGAATTAAAGTTTTACTTTCTAGATTGCAGTGACCAGAAATCTTGTTTCTGACTTTCACTGTAAGCCTAACTGACCACAGCAATACCTTTGCTGTTGAACTGATTTTTCCTTTTCTCTAAGAATAAAAGTTTGCTGTGAGTCTCTAAGTATGAATCACTAGATATTCTATGGAGAAGAGTTAATACACCACTGAAGCTTTTGGAAGCATCCCTAAGCTACCTTTACCTTGATTTGGCAATAGTGAGACAAGCCATGGTCAACTTGGGGGAAGCAGTGTTTCAACAGCAATGCAGATGTGGCCAGTGAAAAAATACTACATTCCCAGATTTCATGGGAGCTAACATGGATGCACCAACTACATCCATATTGCAAGCTCTTCCCTTCCTTGCCTAAGTGTCCACTTGAGGTCCTCTCTGAAATGACAGCCAGTGCACAAACCCTTTTGACACCTTTGACAAGACCCCTCCATCATACTGACTAAGCTCATAATGTCCTCATCAAATGTATCCTGTGGCTCTTGAAGTCCTGTTCAGACAAGTGGCCTTACCCACAGCTGCCTTTTCTGTTGTGGTGGTGTACAAAACAGAGGAACAGGCAGCAAAGAAACAGCCAGATCTACAGAGCTGTTTGTACAGGTAGAGAGACCTGCACAAGGCTGGCCCACCATTTTATCACTAGGGCTGTGAATCTATGACTATGGATAGCAAAAGATGCAAGTCAGCCACCCCTTGATACATGGTAGATTGATAAAGTGGGCAATGATCAATGTGGGATTACTGAGATAAAATACAAAAAAGATACTTTTTTGGTTTACTCATGTCCAGAGAAGGGCAATAAACAAACATGGACAACTAGCCCTCTTTGACCTATGTTTCAGGACACAAGCCTAGCTTTTACATTGCAAAGCCATGCATTAAAAACTATCCTTGGTCACAAGAATATGCAGAGGGGATCCTACAAAAGACAAAAAAAGAGGCACCTTGTAGCCATCAGCTGATCAGTGGAGCCTCACTGACAGATGCTACATCCAACAACTTCCTTGCCCTGTTGGTAATGATGGATGAAGATCTCATCAACTCAGAACTATCACCAGCAAGTATGGTCAACCAGCAGCTGCAGGGAACCTTCCCACTGGCGCAGATCATGCCTCTCATAAGCTCTGCAGCTAGCTCCTGATGGCACGATGTTTGGAGCTCCTGCTCTGTGTGCCATCACTTTGCCAAGCTTTCACAAGAGTCTGGGAGTGGCAGTCTACCACTTCTACATATCCTCTCAGAGACACTGAAGAAAGACCAGATGTGCTCAGGTTGCTCTCATGGCAGCAGAAATGCTGGGAGCCATTTCCAGTGTACCCAAGAGCAGGCCCTTCACAGTTGATCATTGAAAGAAGGCTCAAAGCCAAGTAGACACACTAGGTATTTCTTTTCTGTGATTTTTCTCTGAGACTGAGGAGGAGGAAAAAAAGAGTGAGAAGCAGCAGACAGAACACCCAGGTCAGAGAAAGGAGGAAGGTGCTCCACAGGGGAGCAGATATTCCCTGCAAGGCCATGGAGGACCCACACTGGAGCAGGTGGATATTCCTGAAGGACTGCAGCTTGTGAAGAGTCCACGCAAGTGCAGATTTTTCCTTACAGGAACTGCAGCCTGTGAGTAATTCACACTGGAGCAGAGGAAAAGTGTGATGGGGAAGGAGTAGCACAGAGAAACCACTATGTACTGACCATACCCATCACTGTCACTCTTGGGCCACTTGGTCTGGGTTGAAGGAGCAAAGGTGAATCTGGGAAAGGAGGGAGGAAGGCTGTTGTTTTGATGTTCTTTTTGTTTCTCACTACCCAAATACATTTTAATTGGCAGCAACATCCCTGTCTTTATCTTGACCTTTCTCATCCTATTTTCTCCCTCTGTCCTACTGGAGGAGGAGGGGAGGGAGGAGGAAGTGAGTAGCTGGGTGGGCATTTGGTTGGTAGCCAAGATTAACCACAGTCCCCTTTTGGCATCTGTGGATTTCTTTGTGGGAAGGAACAGAGATGTGCTACTCTTGCCTTACCCTTCTTCTGACACCCAAAAATATGGCTGGCACAGCCATAGACTGATCAGTACTCCATATCTGGGACTTCTAGCAACATCTCAAACTGAGGCAGGAGCAAGTGCTCATAGTCCCCGCAAAAAATATCATCCTTGGCCTCCACTAGAATTAGGCTGGGTCTAGCACTAGAGGACAGCTCCAGACCTACATGGTCAGGCCCATTGCTGACCAAACTGTTCTGTTCAGGCTGGTTTTGTGCTACTGCACAAAACTCTGCGCTGCACTGCACTTCATAGCCCTCCTTATCTGGGGTAGCCCAACTACCAGTACACAGAATAACTGAGATTGCTTATATATAATAACCTTGTCAGAGTGAGTTGTCCTGCCTCTTTGCCCTGTCCACATGAATTCGTTCATGAAAAGACTTGATTTAGCTTATAAAAATAATAACAACGTTTCTTTAGTATGGATTATAGAAGAGTAAGTGTGTGTGGCCTTTTGTTACTGAATACAGCCATCTAGTGGTTAATGTTTATTCCTTACAGTTTTCAGAAGAGAACAGTGCTGACGAGAGAGACCAAGAGAATGAGGGTGCACAAGCCAGAAAATTCCCTTCCTTCTTGTACAGCACATAAGGGTTGCCCTTGAGGTCTGACTTGAAGAGGTCACTTGGCCATCTCAACTTGTGGTTATGGGGAGTTTTTCTAAAAAAGAGCCAAAGTAAGGTCTGGGCACTGAATCCCCACCAATACCAGATGGGTATTTTCTGATAGAAATGGCAACAGTTCTATTGCTCCTTTTATGAATTCAGTGTTTATGTGATTATATATCTATAAAAATCCCACATCCACACACTTAACCTTCCTGGTGTATTTTTTTGTCCTTTTCCTTTACATGTAACAGGTTCATTTCCTAAATAAAAGATTTTGTTACTTATTTTCTAAAAAATATCCTGGGCTACTTTAGCATTTCTACTTTGGGTCAGAGAAATGCTGACTCAAGAGTCTTCAAGAAATGCATGAAAACTGAATTAAAAAAGAAGAGCACAAGTGTGTAACAAGTTTATTTCATGTAGCTTGGTTCACATGTCCTAAACAGGCTGTGTAGGAATACTTAATATTTATCTAACAGTCAAATAACAAAATAATAAAAGGATTTGCAGAATAAACTGTAGAAATACCTAATGATTGATCTAATTCATATCACCAGCTGACTACCAGAAAAGCTTGCTGGGAAGCCTGAGTAGCAGCTTCTATTTCCTGTTAAATTACTATCACAACGTAATGGAATTCAACTGGTTTCCCATTTCTGTTGTCCCTTCACCTTCCAAGAGGATGCCAGCTGATCCCTGGCCTGCAACATGTACCACCACACACACCACCCTCTCTCCCCTACCCTCAGGAAGCAGTTGCCCATGGACCATGCAGAGGGTGACAGCATGAGGAACGGGTTTATTGCAGCAGGAGGAAAGAAAAAGCAATTTTGCTCATTTAGACCCAGCTGTAGATCCCCCAGTGCTACACTGCCTATGTGCTGTGTGAGCGGTTTCAGGGCCCTGCATAGCTGTAACACTGCAGAACAATGCATGTAAGGGGGCAGGACTCTCCCCTCCATCTCTCAGTGGTGCTTGCTTTAACTAGGGACATGCATTGTAATTTGGCCCTTAAATTGTCAAAAATAAAATCTTCAGCATCTATGTTTGCATACTCTTACCAACAGAGCCTGCTCTACCTGTGTGGCAAGGTAGCCTACAGAAGCAAACCAGCATTTTAATATGAAATGCATATGCATGAGCCAAATCCTATTTTACCAGGTTATGGCCACATCATGAAGACGAGTCCTTTCAGGTACACACTATTAACACAGGAAAACATGTGAATTCATACAGGTTGACGAGAAAAATGTAGAAATCTATGGCCAGAGGAAGCACTCCAGTTCCCTGGTTTAACCTTCTGTATCACATCAGCAACATGTTACACTGGTAGCCTTTGCTTTGATGGTGTTTGAGTGTGAGTATTATTCGGCCCTGTCAGAAGACAATGGGCTGGTCATGCTGAGCTCCGCCTTCTAGCTCACACACTCACAGGATAGGCATGTCCCTGCCACCCATAACCTCACAGCCCAGGGATTCGGGTGCCTGCAAGCCAAGGCCCAGGTCTGCCAGGCATGGCTGCATGACCGCGATGCAGCTTTAGTGGGGACACTATGATGAGCTGTGGGGGAGTACTTAAGCTCAAGTGGCACAACATAGGAGAAGTAAAAAGCAAAGACAGGAGTAGAGGTGTTCAGGCAGGATTTGTTCCTAAAAAGAGGACTCAAATGACAAATGCCAACCTGAAGCAGTATAAGCCCGTAAGAAATAAGGCAGAGAGTGAAAATGGCTAAACAAGACCAAGCACCAGCCTGCTCTGAGGACTGAGGGAGGCTGCCTCTTCTCGGCACTGAGAGCTGCCAGGCCAGCAGGGACACATTGCACGGCTCCATGCCGAAACACAGTTCAGTCCCACATTAGCCCCAGCTCTCTTCTGTGCATTTTAGCCAACAGATATTGCTGTGTACTCATAACGTTGTGCATATCCTGCCTGCACAACCTTCATGCACAACAAGGGATGTCTGAGCAAACCCAAGCCAGTGAAGAGGTGGTTATGAATCATACTGTGCTGAGCACATCCTCCCATCCTACTAAGGATGTAATACCGATAACAACATGATGTTAGCAGCAGGATTTCCACAAAGAAGAGAAGGTTGTGGCCGTCCTGTTGCAGGTTCTTTTATTTTATGGCTACTTAGTGCCACTGAGCTTTGGAGTGCTATAGGGCTGGCTGGTAGCTGACTCCACAGAGTTGTCTCTATGTGTGTGCTCAGCACCTGAAAAAGCTACATCCCAAAGCAGCCAGTGGGGTCACAGCCCACAGCTACTCTGGGGATGGGGTTCAGCAGGGGTGGACTTGCTGGGTTTCCATTGCTCAGGCCAAGCCTTTCCCATGCAGCTGGCCTGTGGCACCAGGTCACTGATCCCTCTGCCTGCCTCCATCTGGGGAAGACCTAGCTTTAAATCCAAGGTACTTCTGGCAGCCGGTCCCAGGTTTCCTACGAGCTTTTTTAGCTGTGGTTGCAGTTGGAGAAGGCAGTTTCCACGCTGAATGAGGCAAGAAGGCAGCCTAAGCTGTTGCCTTGCTGCTGCTAATTCCTTCTCTCAGGCAGACGATGAGAGTGGCGCCAGGCTTGCCGACTGTGGGTGCCCCGGAGGAGCCCTGCTCCACCCACACCCCCTGCACCGCAGGCGTGGGGGCTCCTTCGGTCCCAGGCACACGGCGGCTGACCGCTGCCGGGCCAGCGACAGCCACCACATGTCCCAGCTGCCACATGGCTCGGCAACAGGAGCTTCCTGGCCTGTCCTCTCCTGCGGTTTAACACTTCACCGAAAAATTTAAAGCTCTGCTGACTTGTGGCCGTGAGAAATCCCCAGACCGGGACGTGTTCTTAAACGGCTGATTGCCCAGCCCGAAAAGGCGTCCATCGGCCTTTGGTCTGCGTGCGCCTCGCCTCTCACACGGGTCCGGCTGGCGACGCCCGGCCCGTCCCGGCCCGTCCCGGCCCTGCCCTGCCCTGCCCGTCCCCGGGGAGCGCCCGGCCCGGCGCCNNNNCGGGAGGGGCGGGGTGGACAGTCCCGGCTGGGGGGCAGCAGCACTCTGAGAAGCCGTTTCACTCTGCACTGAATGTCTGTAGTGAAATCCTGCTCCGTCCTCACTGCAGAGATAGACAGGCACCTCTCCCTCTCCTCCTCTCCTCCAGTAAATCCCTGGATCCGAGCGCAGTGGCGATTTCATCAGGGAGATGACAGCTCGCAGTTTCTGGGGAGTGGTAACCATTGGCCTCAGATGGAGTCCCACCGGAGAAGTCAGCGTTTAGCTATTTTATTATTCATAGGAAGCGAGGTGGAGCTCCCAGTTCCAGCTGGGTGCAAAGAGTGGGGATGAGCGCGGGGCCTGCCAGCGTCTCCGCAGATCCATAACTCCGCTCTCCGACAACACCAGGCTCCTGGGCAGGAGCCATGGAGTCACACTCGTGCCTCCATCCTTTCCCTGGGCCGCAGAAACTTTTTCTCCCAGGCCCTGCCCAGCCCAGCGCTCCTTTCTGGTAGCAGCTTTCTTGTGTCTGGAAGTAAAGGTTTGCTGACTGTCACAGCACTGTCCAGAGGAAGCAGTCAAATCTGAGGTCTTGAGACAGGAAAAAAATTGCTGTTTCTCCACTATGGCACCATTTAGTATCAAAGTCATCTGGTCAGCTCAGGCATCTTCTGATTTTTGTGTGTAGTTACTCCAGATTTTTTTAGTCACTGGGGTCTCACTCTTTCAACAGAAGCATCCTGCCTTTACCACCTAAAAAAAACCCCCAGGCACTAAATGAGAGTAATTATCTCACAACAAAAAACAGTGTATCATTTCACATGGCAAATCTCCCCATGGTGCCGCTCAGAATTCAGTAACTATTTCAGCAGAGGCTAAAAGGTGCACTTGCTGTGGCCTGTGACACCTTCACGGAGCAGCTCACCACCTAAGGGGCTCGCTGCACTACCTGGGGTCACCGTGTGGCTGCCAGCCTGCACATAAGTTCGCACCTTTTGGTATATTCATGCGAGCAGTTTGCTCATAACTATTCTCTGCTCTTTTGCATGAGAACTAACACAGAGGAGTCTGAGCTGGGAGTCCAAAGTACTTATTTCTTTAACAAACATAATCATCAGAATTAAGGCTGGGAAGGACACTCTCCTAAAGCAGACAAGGCCTTGCATGGTGAAAAGTAATTCAAATTACTTTGGTGAATGACTGATTCTACCATATCAGAGAGACCATGGTTTTTCATGCAGCGTAAGCCCTTAGGGCCTCCATCATATGCTTCTTAAGATAAAGGAAACAATTCAGATTTTTTGCCAAATTCCAAGCTGAGTGCCTCCATGCAACCCACTGGAAGTTCCCCTGCAGGTTCAACCATTGTTGCTGTTGCTGCTAATACAACATACAGGTACTTTCCCAGTAGTTGTCCACTGCTGTGGCACGCTGTTAAGTCAGCTCCTTTATTAGCACCTAGGCAGTGTGGAGTGGTGAGAAATGAACTGCTGTACAAAGTGGTGACATTAGGAAAATTTTTTTCACTGTAAGGGTGATTGGATATTGGAATAGGTTGCCCAGGGAGATGGTAGAGTCACCATCCCTGGAGGTGTTCAAGAGGCATCTGGAAGTGATGCTGGGTGATATGGTTTGGTGGTGATGTAGGTAGGCGGTTGGACTGGATGGTCTTGAAGGTCTCTTCCGACCTCGATGATTCTATGATTCTATGCTACAGTGGAGACATTTCTGCAAGTTACTTTCCAGGAGATGTGCAGGTACAGAATGAATCCCCCATGCCAAATGCAGGCATGTTCTTTCCTTGAATCTGGTCTAACTCCAGAGTTAAGGCAGGGGAGTGTGACTGACAGTAAAACAAGAAAAGAAAAAAGTATTTCAGTGTAGAGTTGCAATAATAATCCCTTTGATCCTGCTTGCCCTCCTGCACAGGGGCTGAGGCTGTGCGCTGTAAATACGGCTCCAACAAAAGGAGGCTGAAACTGATCCCAAATTGTTCAGCCACTTTATCTTTTCTTCAGCGTGTCAATGCGCCTAACCAATTTGAGGATACAGCAGCTTCCATCAAGGATATAATCACGGGTAATTCCCTCGGTGCAGAGGAGCTTTGGAGTTGGAGATTAGGAGTTGGAGAGTTGTAGATTTCTGCTCTTCTGTGCACAGTAAGGAAGGCAGGACAGGCAGATTGGCAGGCACTTTCTAGTTGAAAACACTCCGGTTTGGGTGGAGCAGGCTTCACACAGCTTCAGCTGACAGTTTCACTTTGTCACTAGGCCAAGGGAAGCAAATTAAACTGCCTGGAGTTGCTACAATTAGATATTAATCTCTGCCTCACTGCTGATTAACTCCTTACTGCCATACTGCCTACCAAACAATTTGTTACTCAGCCGTAAACATGGATCTCAAACAGCTTACTGCCCCTCCTGCAAGCATGTGAGCACCAACTCTTCTTCCCAAATCGATGGCTTTTGTTCTGGACTTGCCAAAACCGGTACCATCTCCTGACCCCAGCGATAGCAGAGAGCTGGCCAGGGCAGAGGCAGCAGCTGGAGAAGACACCTTCTCCAGGAGAAAGGACATGTCTAAGAGAGATGGAGATCTCTGCCACGGTTCTTAAAGTGCTTTTAGAAGAAAGACACTGCCTGCCAGGATACTGACAGCATTCGTTCATGTTTCCTTTGTGCCTTCAGGAGACCTGACGCTGATTCCCTAAGCAACAGATAATCAAAATCTGGTTATAATGTGGTTAAGCTTTTCAGTAGCTGGAGAGGAGCCAGAATGTATCCGTATAAGCTGAAATTATATGGTTAGCCATGATTAATGTTGGTCTTGCATTGGCTGGAAAGGAATCACTTAGGTAACTACTTTATCCCTAACTCAGAGGGCATGACATGTCAAATATTTTTGGTTATTGTTCTAGTATCTATAATTTCACAACATTTCAGTATGTTCAGTTTGCTCATATTCTCTTCTCACTCTTTAATACTGGGCAGAATGATGGAGTACTTAAAAAGATATCAATAATGAAATGGTGCACTGTTAGAATGAAGCGCATGGATTCTGATCAGCCAACTCCTGTTCAGCTGCTGTGTATTCCTGAAGGTTTCTAAATATCACAGTTGCCTGGCTTTTGACAGGCACTAGCGGGTAGAGTAGTCACAAGGCCATGGGAGCCCTAGGTTCAGCTGCTTCCCATGAAAAAACGGCTATAGCCCACGTTGAGTCTCATGGCTTCACATCCCACCAGGATACAGAAGTAGCACAACTCTGCAGCACAGCAATGAAGAGAAGGGAGAAGATGCAGGGAACTGGATTATAGCCACCTCTGTCCATGAGCATGAACATACATACATATTCATAACTATATAACAGTTCTTAAATGCATAACTAGTACTTTGAGAAAAGGCAGAATCTTAGGTCTAATCTCTGAGTTCAGGGCAGTGCTCCCTTCTGTCTCTTGTTTTGCTCTTTTCCTCTGCAGTGTCCCCACCCGAGGAGGGAGAATGAGTGCCACCTAGCAGAGGGGAGCAGGGGGTTTGAGCTACCCCAGGCAACAGGGGCAACGGCAGGTGGCTTCCCACCATCAGAGCTGGCAGCATGTCGCCCTGCGAATTAATCAAAGTGAGGGGGTTACCAGCTTCCTCAGTGTCAGAATGACCACTGCTTAGTTTAGGAAGCTCTTGATGTCTGTGTTAATGGAGATGCTAAATTATAGGTTCCACATGGAGAAAAAAAATGCAATTCTCAGCCCTGCAGAGTATCTAACACTTCAACTCAGGTAGTTTTTAAAAACTGCTCTTGCCTTCAAATGTTTCATATCTGGCATCCTTAAAAGCATAGCTGTCCTTTATTGATTTACCCGAAGTGACTTCCCGAGGTGACACAGGGTATGAGTGGCAGGCAAAACAATGAACTTCTCTTTGCCTAGGTCTCCTGAGGCCTAGGCTGGCTTGCTGTCTATATCTCTCTTCTCATAATTTTTGGAGAACAGAACAATATGTGTTTCAAGAGTGTGAGACCTCTTGCTGAGGGTGTTCCTGTAGGTTTGGGATGGTGTTGCACTGCAGTCAGGAAGCATCAGGCACTGAGGAGCAGTAACGGGATGCACCTCAATTGTTCACGTGCCTGTCAAGGAGGTTGGCTGCCTGGGGAGCTCAGTCTCTTTGGATTGTGCTCTTTTCTAGACTAAGTATTTTGATTTTTGCTTTTGTTATTTCACCTCAGCGACACTGAATTACACAAGCCACTTTTCTTCCTCTGGTAATTAGTGCAGCCAGCACTCCTATTGAGCACGACTGGCCACCCTGCCAGTACTTAATGCCACCCTGCTCATTAGCAGCACCAGTCTGGCCACATCACTATTTGTGTGTTTGTTCCCATACAGGTTACTCTCCCCCACACACTCACATGCAGTGTGTGCATCAGTAAGTTTGAAAAATTGAACCTTCCCTTCTCTAATCTGCTGAATAAAAATAGGTGTTGAGTGGTTCTATCTTCCCCTACCCTCAAGGCCTTAATAACTCTAAATGTGCAGACAGTGTCATTGTAATGTGACACAAAAGAGGGAAACTATGACCTTACCTGTTGCAGACATGTGCAGACTTTGTGGACACATGCTCACCAACTGGCATATGATGACAGCCCATTAAATGATTCACTGTCAACAACTTGAAACCAGAATTGAGAAATTGAGCTTTATTTTCAGTCTGAGGGTCTAGCACTTTTGAGCAGGATCCCACACTGGAAAATGTATCAGAGAATATACAGAAGAGGGGATTTCTATACATTTCTCTGTCTAAACAGTCAGCCTATATATCAAAACTCTGTATGTGTGGTCTGCTTCTGGCTGAATCAGCTGAGGTTTTGCCGTGGGCTTGAATGTGGACAACGTGAGACTCAATTTAGACATATTACTCACAATAGCTCTGTTTGCAATTTTTAGCCCTCTGGGAACTTTCAGCTTTCTTGCTCACCATATTCACATTCAAAAAAACCTCAGGTCATGGGACCTGCAACCTGGGCATGGACAGCAAAAACCACCTGCTACCATGGGAGGCGGAGAAGCCAATACCATTGCTACACCATTTTCTCCCTCTCTTATATAGGGGAAGAAGTGATTTTGTCTACATACAAGAAATCAGTTCTGTCTTACAGAGCTATGGAACCTGAACTATTTACCAAACTTACTCCTTAAGTTCAAACTCACTGTACCATTGAGTCTTTTAGGTTCCATATTAAAATCTCAGTGTAAGCTATTTTGGGCATAAGTCCACAGGAAAAGGATAAAACTTTCTATTAGAGAAGATTAATATAATATTTAGATCTTCCAAAACAGAGTGCAGGTCTTCCAAAACAGTTAAAGTGCAGGTGGCCCCTATTTTATATATACATGGTCTACATAAATTCTATCAATGGAGTTGGGTTTCTCAAAGGATCTGAAGGGAACTGGGTGCCAAATTGTCATAAAAATGGATAGGAATGTAGATCCTTACAAATCTCTGCTTAAAAATCTGACTTTCCTCTCTTATTTTCAAATAAGTATTTTTTTCTGTTATGTCAAGTGGTAAATTATATCAGTTTCAAAATAAACAAATGAACAAGATATGTACAAGTACCTATGAGACGGAATTTCAGCCTTATCCATGTGAAATGCTGTGCCCTCACTTCAAATTCTTGAGCCAATATTGCTTTAATTTAATGCCAAAAGGGACATTAGACAGTTCAATAATGATTGGCTTCTGGAAACTTCTAAGAAATTTTCCAGATTTTAAACTAAATTCAGTAATCACTGCAGCAGGGGTGCATTAAAAGGCTTTCTAAGACCATCAGACCATCTGTGCTGATGTTGGCAACTCTTCCTTCCAAAAAACAACACACCTTTATAGCCACAAGGTTCAACTGGCTCTGCCCACTGAGGAAAGCAACTGAGGGCATGTGCTTATAGTTTGCCAGATAATCCCTAAGAGGGATTACAACTTTCTTACTCCAAAAACTAAATCTCTAGAAATGAAATAAAGAGACATCAATGTAGCTACTACTAATAAAGAAAGCTAAGGTTTTTTTCTAATTCAAACAACAGAGAAAAGTATAACTTTCAAAATTAACCAGCCACCACATCAAAAATTAAGTTGTGGTCAGCAACTAGGTTTTATGTAGGAGGACTCACTGATCAATTTTAAAAGTTATTCTAGCCTTGCATAACAAATTATTGTTTTTCCTACATGTTAAATAACTTCCTACTTGCAAAATGCTGTTAAAAGAGTGAAGTCCTCCCTCCTCACCACAGACACAGAAAGGCTCGACCTGCTCTCATGGTTTGAACAAGCAAATCAAGATGTAAAAAAAAACCCGAGTGAGATGCCCAAAACAGATCATTGATACCTCAAGGTTTACTTTAGAAGCTACTATTCTGGCTGGCTTCTCTGTCTGAGAAAGCAGATTGCCTTTTCTAGAGCTGTTTGAAAAGGGTAACATCCTTGAGATTCTTGTGAGATGTTTTTAAGAGAGTCATCAAAGGTCCTAACACTTTTCTACCTGGGAGATAAATTTGCCTGGTACAAGAGGATTAATAAATATGAATCCTTTGTGCCTTCTGATTAGGACCCACAGCTAATTATTGTTTACTTGGGTTTGTTTAGGATAAGAACTCCAGGGCATGACAAGCTGCAGCTGAACTTGTGACGGTCTTCCTGGTGAAAAGGCATTGCTCCTAAAAACTATCTTATGACTGCTTTGTGCATAGAAGGAAAATCTACACAAAGTGGAACAGCCATGTAGATACTCTATCAGAGCTGCAGGTTTCCTTGTAAGCCTGTTTAATAACAGATTTGCACATGCAATTTGTTTATGCAGATATCAGATGGTAACACTGCTGATGAGTACTGACAGCCTTTCTGAATGCCACAGTTAATTCTTCTTCTTGTGTGCACTGTTCCCTACTTACTGCAGTATGCATGGCCGATTGAACTGAGGGGTTTTCTCTTTTTTGGGTGGGTGGATGGAAAACTCCAGCCATGTGACTAGATTGAATGTTTTCTCTAAGAGATCTGCATGGTAAAGGTCAAGCTCAGTGGGGTGTAAAGCGAAGAACTGAAGTAAAAGCTCCTACACTCCAGCTTGAGCTGAGACTGTGGCTGTAGGTCCAATATCAGTTAAATTATGAGGCTTTGACTGAAGAAGGCAGTATCATATCAACTCTGGAGGGGGAGATGTTAATGAACCTCTTTACAGGTTCATTGGGCTAGAAAAGCAGATACAAACCCAGCTCTTGAACTGCCTTCCATAAAATGTAGTCAGAGGGGATGTTTCATTCACTTTCACAGGGAGCAGGCTTACAAGAATCTACAGGAGCCACAAATGTAGAAAAATTTGCATGCTCACACATGGTGGTTAGCACTACTGTGCTTCCTAGCAGTTGGTTAAAGTAGGTCTCCTCAGACTGGCTGATGAGGAGAACCGTTGAGATGGCTCTGCTGGCTTCCAGCAATGTCACCATCTCTGAGGGATTCAAAGTTAGGAATTCAAGCACAGAGATTAATCTCACCCAGCTGTAATGGGCAGGCTGCAAAATGCAAGGAGCATAGGTAACTAGGGTGTAATTAAAGTTAGTAGCTTCTCAATATAATTTTTTTATTTTTTAAACCCCCCCTTTTAAAAAAAATAATTGAGCTAGTTATGAGATTTTATATATTAAGTCTTTACTCAATAATTCCAGAAAATGTTATCTAGGAAGACTGGGAAAGGGATTATCAAAGTCTGATTCATCCCCATTTTATGCCTGATGTCCCCAGTTGACCAAGAGCAAAATGAGTATTAAATGTATACTTATATTACAATAGAAAATGTCAGTACTACCAATGTCAGTATCAGTATGTCACAATTTAACGCTGGGCCAGCAATTAAATGAATGACATATGCTCTCTACTAACTCCCCCACTTCCCAGAAAGGGAAAAGGAAAGAGAATAAGGGAGGGAGACTTACGGGTTGGAAACTAAACTACACGGCTTTAATGAAACAGTAATGATGAAAAAGAAAATAATGAAATATATACAAATATATACAATATATACAAAACCAGTATCGCGTTGCCCCCCCAGTAACACTCATGTCACAACTGAGGTTGCAGGGCAGCCCTGGAAAAGTCCCGGACCAGGCTCCTGGAGTCAGCGGCAGACGAGAGCTGGATGCAGGGACGCATGGAGTCAGGAACACATGGGTAGGGATCAAAGGCAGACAAACAGACAAAGTCCTTTCAGGACACCAGCCATGGACAAAGAGAGCTTGACCCTCATGATCCCTCAGATTTATACCAAGTATGATGCATATGGGATGGAATGCTTTGTTCAGTCTATTTTTGGTCACCTGTCTGGTCCACTCCTCCCTGTAGGAGGGTCACAGGTGTGACCCCTTTCCTCCCTTTCATTTCAGGTGCCTAAGAAGTTTAGGAGAACCAAGCAGAATTTCTATAGGAGTAAGTATAAGGAAGAGCCTTTCTGCTTACTATTCTCCTGCAATAGCTGTAAACATCGAGTGTTATCAGTTCTAGGAGCAGCCTGAAAAACATGCAGTTAATTTCAGCAAGTGCAGTTACTTAGAAGAGACTTAACTGAAAAGTAAAATCACTAAAAAGAAAATTGGTTCTGCCCTGGCTCAAACCTGGACACAGTAAAGCCTCACATTTTGACTCGTGAAGCACTCATGACTTTGGGTAAACCAGGACAGGTCTGTAACTTGTTAAAATTTTTCCAACCAGGCCAATAAAACCAAATCTTTTCAGTTCTTGCTTTATTTTATAGACCTTCTGTGTCTGAGACCTGTCAGAGGCCAATGACAGAGGCCCCTGCCCCTTCCCTACAGTGTGAGAGTCATCCCACCTTTCTGGCAGTCCCTGATCCCTAGAGGGCCACCGCCAGCTGGTTCCAGGAGAGCAGAACCTTGGCCCACATGGGCTTCTCTGGGTCAGGAGATCTCTCACAGGTGTTCAGTCACAACAGCAAAGCTTTCATTAGGTCATACAGGCCCAGATCTGTATGAGAGCTTGGTTTCATGCTGACCACAACTCTGCAGTATGGAAAATATGCACAAAACCTGTAAATTCCAGTACTGATATTTTATTAATTAAAAAGTAATGCTTATGGTTGTGTCATGCAAGAGGCAAGACTGTAGTGACAAGTCCCTAACAGCCTTAAAATCTGAAATTATTGAAACTGATAAACAAATCAAGAGAAAGTGAGATAGACATATAGATAGGTTAACCTCTCTCAGATGTCTACACCGAAGTTGCTCAGTCTGGGCTCACGATCTCAGCAAAGGAACGCATGACATTATTTTCCTCATAGACTCTGCTGACTATGCAAGTATTGAATGTCAAAGGAGGCTGCACTGAAGTTGTCTAAATTTTTGTCTTAGATCTATTTCTATGTTCTGTTCTTAACTTTCCTTATTTTCACATCTCCTGCACACTTACTTCACGTGAAATACACCCAACTGTCAGTTGTGGTGGAAGACACAATCCTGCCTTCATTTACCAGGAGGTACAGCATAAGAAACAACAATGCAAGTTTCCATAACACTGCCATATTAATGTGTTTCAGCTCCCGATTCAAGAAAGGAGAAAGGGTAGTTCAATTTAATCAATCCTTCCTGGTAATGACACCAATCCACTAACTCCATTTGCTTTTTAGGACTAGTAGAAAATATTTTTAATTTTGGGTCTCTGCTTCTAAGGAGCATTTTTTTTAAATGATAGAATCCCAAAACCAAATACAGATCTGTTATTCTCCATTCATGACTTGGAATATTAATATAGACCAATGGTCTTGGTTTTGCTTGATTAGTTTGAGTTATCTGTTGTGTGTTATGAGAGAGTCAGAAGATCCTGAACTCCTGTAGATATTTTACGTGTTCACTTGAAAATGTCTTGACCTTTTGTGTGCTGTTGTATCTTTATTTTTCTCCAGGGAGCAATGGATTTTTCCTTTGAAGCCAGAGAAAGCATTAATGGAGAATTAGCTGTACATTCAGGCTACAGAGAAGTGCTTTATATTGTGACTTTATATGAGTGTTTCTAGAGGAGGTCTGTGGGATTTTGAAGGAAGCAGGCAGAGAATTAAGTGTCATTTGAAAAAATAAATCACATCCATGTACTCCTACAGAAGGGCTTGCCAAAGACCTTGATGAAAACGTGGCTGGGCCCAGCTTCAGAAATTCTCAAAGATGCCCTTCATATTGCAAGGACAGGGGCCCTCCTCTGGGTCCAGTGACAGCAGAAAAAGTGATTCCCAGCTACTTTTTTCGTCCACGGCTTTTCTGTAAACACCACAATTGCAGAAGCATTTTCTAATTCATGTCGCTGTTAATCAACAAGGCTAAATAATGTAAATCAGAGGAAAGTAGAGACTTGGTGGAAAAAAAGTTTTAAATAATCCAACTGACTGTGCCTGAAACAAGTTAGGGAGCATTGACACAAGTCACTTTGCAGGCAGATCAATGAGGTATAACCTATGGCAGGAGGCCATACAACTAACAAAGGAGTAGTAAGAAATTAAAATGGAAGAGGATCCTTCTCTGCAACTGTCACAGCTATTGCCACGTTTTGAGAAAGCAAGAGCTCTAGTTACATCTCATTTTTATGAGAGAAAATTGATCTTTCCAATATTGACAAATGAGAAGACTTGAGAAACAGACATCTTCTGGTATGGACAAAAAATCCTTATGGCTCAAGCAAGCTCAATTTAGAACAGGGGTTTCTAAATGTCTGGCCTGAAATTCAATCAAGGTTGATTTATATTTAAAAAGAAACATCAGAAAATTACTAGTTCAACATAAAGCCTCGTGATACCTGGAGAAAAGGACAAGCTTTCAGTTCATTATCTTTATATTCCCACATGGATGCTCCTCGATAAGGAGGTTTGTGTTCCAAGGTAAAGACTAATCTGTGCCACAGCTCACATACAACCTAGACCAAACCTCTAGATCTGGTCTATTTACAGTCTATTACTATTTTTACTATTTACAGTCTCTCATAAGTGAAACTATAGATTTGCACACATACTCACTCAAGAACTGCATTTCATGGTTGGTATGCTCGTTTATTTACCAGTCTTATCAAACTGTGTAACTGATATATTATTTCCTGTTTTATTAGCTGGGAATAAGAACAGGAGAATTTGCATAATGCTTGCTATGGGATATTAAACTCTCATAAATCTGTTCAAAGTTAAAAGAAATATTGATTAATTAAGAAAAATTGGTACCAAATTTCAAAGCTTCTAATTCTGCCAGAAGCCCTAAAATCCATTAAAGCCACTGTTCTTCCCAAAGCTGTTGCCTGGGTGCTGTTAGTCTCTGTGTTCACTCTCACACACACAAACATTAGTGCCTTGCTTTTGTTAAATACAGAGTAATCCCTGAGGGGAAAAAAAATCATTATAATTTGTTTTCTGGTCACTTGATGAGGCTGCCTCTGCTACCTGGCACCTCTGGCTGGGAAGCCAGGGATCTTTCCTGGGCATGCCCGGCTATCTGTTGCACAGGCCAAGCCCTGTCCTGGATCACGACAACGTTAGTGTTTTCCTGGCTTTGTACAGGATTTGTTAGGCTCCTTTGTTTAGTGCTTTCTCGGAGCCAAACCCTGCCAAGCCTTAACCAACGCCCTTGTGATTCATCATCCCCACTGTGGAACAGCAACGTGTTGCTCAGTTACAAGAACAAACTGACTTTGCTGCGCGGCAACTTCCAAGACTTGAGGTAATTGCTGCTGTGCCATAAATCAGGAAAAGAATGGCCATGCTAACACTGATAATGCAACGGTGGTAAGTTGTGTCCTGATGTCCTAGGTGCACTGCTGCAGTTCACAGCAGGGTAGGCTTCAACCTGTCTGACGTACAAAACTCAAACTTTCAAACAAGCCTGCAAAAAACGAGCAATGCTAATTTCTACTGGAACATACATAACTCCCAAAGAGTTTGTTCTGAATCAGCAACAAATTTTATTGAAAATATTCTGAGTATTTTGAACATGTTTCTAATGAAGTTATATTGTGCTGTCCTAGTTGCCCTTTCTCTAAAACATGGGAAAGGACACAAAGGGCAGTATTGCATCACCTGCTTCAATCACCGTGGTGTCTGATGTGAGCAATTTGAGATTTTGGGACACAGAGGAGTAAGAGGGAGGAAAGCAGCTTCTTAATTTCTTTTCAGATCAGGGTGGTGGTGGTGTTGCCTTGGGCGTTGCCTTTGAGGAGTGGCTGCGTTGGCATCCTAAGGAACAACAGGCTCAGATTGTTTGTCAGCTTTAGCAATCAGTTACAGCTAAATGCAAAAACATTCACAGTGGCAGTGTACCTTTCAAATATGCATCCTCTTAACAACTCTGCAAGATGCTGTTATGCCTATTTTACGTGGAAACAGGTGCTCAGAGGAGGTAAGTGGCACTGGAGAATTACAATGCTCTGTTCCTGCAGTCACTGAACTATTACGTGTGCTTTTCTGTTCATCTTCCATATTCACACATGTAGGCAAAACTGAGGTTGCCACTCAATAAAACACAGCTAAATTCAACCCCTGTAGGTTCCCTTTCTTCCCAAACCCTCACACACAACAAACTGGTGAAAGAAGACTTTCTTGAAGCAAATTACGGCACTGAAAGCCCAGTTTGTACATGCAGCTTGCTAAAATCTTTCCCCACAGTACTCCCACATGGATCAATACCTGCAGCAGTAACAAGATGCAAATTGAAAAATAACATTGAAAACAATCCACCGCAGTCCTTGAAATACTGGTGTTTCCCATCAGGATTAGCAGCTATTTCAAGCTCTCCTTGAGCTGCTTCCTTACTGTCACACCTTCCTTAAGAAAGGCTCTCAGTATGGCCCCTCCTCCTCCACACCACTCGTTCCTTCTCTAGTTCACTTACTGACCTGACCAGAGTCATGGTCACTCTGCATTTCCTGGGAAAAAAAAAAGAAAATAAAAAAGGTAACCTCTGATCCTTTTTATAATTTCTGTGTGGATTCAGCGTTTTCTTTCCCTAGGATACTTAGGGAAAGACTTCTTCAGGCTATGGAAAGATGAGCTGTTCTGAATTTCTGCTATCAATCAGAAGATTTCAAGTGCCATCAGACAAGAGTGGGTTAAAATGTGGATTAATATTAACTCATGAAACTGGAATGAAGACTCTTGTCATGAACGTGTACATTTGTTCTTTGCCCCTGCCTCTTCCTGGACTGATGGTAGAACAATTTCCAATTAGTGCCGCTGCTGATCACTCATTTAGTCCATTTTAGTCCAGGCCAGCTTCAAAGTCTTTGACACTAATAACTCCTGAAGAGCTATGAGCAAAAAGCTTTTATGAGAGACACGGCTGCTTGTTTGTGCTGCAATAAAAGCTCTTACTAAATCAGTAACATTTCAGCTTAAGTCATTTGCTAATCATACAATTAATATTCTTCCCTTAGCTTGTAATCCATCTTGTATTACATAGGGAGCAAATGAAATGTCATGGATGACACCTTGGAATGAAGCAGAAGCCAATACTTTACCACACGTTATCCTTAGCAATAGCAGCCACGTTGGTCATATACTGGTGGTGTTGCAACCACTCCCATTGTAAAGAAAGAGGCAAGCTCTTACTCAGCTTTGTCTCCAGGTCCAGCTGTGCTTCCCCTGCAGACTTGTCCCAAGATTCTCCCTCAAGTAGGTCTAAGGAGGCCGATGTGCTAAGTGCTTGATGGCTTGAGGTGAGCAGTGCAACCAGCACTGGGGTGTCAGTTTAACATGGCTTTGCTTTAAGACAGCGTCTGACCTAGACAAATGGGCTGAAGCCCCAGTTACAGAGCTTGAGGTTTGGAGCTTACTCTTCAAACGGACTGGACACTCACCTTTCCCTCCATTCTGGTGGGGGGACATTTCTTCTACCTTTTAATTTCATTACAACTAACTGCATCTAACTATTTTTCTTTTCCAGATTTATTCACATTTCTTTTTTCCTGTAAAGATGTTGATCCTTGAAAAATAATTCCTGGTTGATATCACCAGTCCCAATCATTTCACCGGAATCAAAACTTTCAAAAACTCATCCCCCAGAACTCCATTTATTGACAGTGGTTTTTGTTGTTTCACATGAATAAAAATACTATCAAAATAAAGTGCCTAAGCCTGTAAATAAAGTGTTACAGTCTATTCTAATAGTTTTTGGGTGAAAGTCTTTATTAAACCAAACTAGTTCATAGAAATTGCTCTGATTTTTTATCCAAACCTGCTTTTTCCAGTGGGAAAGGCTTCTATATGAAATTTTCTCACAATTTCCATTTCAATGGTCGCCCAGGCTCTTACTAGCTGCAAAAACAACCAAGAAAACTGCGGTTCATAGAAACAGAAACAAGCTGGTAAAGGGTTCAATGTAAGTCCATAAATCTCTAATTATATAAATTATAGTTGTTGCTAGTAATACATTCTGCTAGTCACAGATGATAGAACACGGACTATTAAAGTTTAAAGGAAACCCCTTATTACACAGATGAAGGGAGAAACATCCTTTTAACATCCTATTTGAGATATTCAATTACCATCATTACGATGGGTAAAGTTGCTGCTTTAAATTACCCTCATGGGGTTATGGTCTTTCCTTAATTTATATCCACATGAAAAGAGTGGACGGCTACAGAGTTGTGAAATCCTCCTCCTTCCACCTGCTAATGAGGAGAAGGAAAGAGCGTCAGAGGAGGATCTGTGTAATGGGCAAGTGATGTTTCCTTCATAGTTGCAGCCTACTCACCAAGTAACATAACCCAGCAGGAAAGGAATACCTATTCAGATGTGGTAAACCAGAGCATTTTCAGTAGTTACCTACACCTTTCTTCCTCATTAAAGTAAATGCTGCTGGCCTCCATCACAAATCACCACAAATGGTTACATCTGTGCCATTTGACATTCAGAGTGATTTACCAGTCGTTTAAAGCCACCAGGAAATTTCAATTGGCAAACTTTTGGAGGTTAAAATGTGCATCTTAAACATTTAGAATTTGAATCAGGAGTTGCAAACATCTTAAAAATCTGCATATAAACCTGCAGTGGCTTATGAAACCTCTGAAAGAGTTCACAAAACAAGCAAGAAAATATTTTAAAATACATTATTAAATTAAAAATATATTACATTACAAAATACAATATTTAAAAAGTTGTACAGTTTTGATGTTCCACTTTTCAAAAGATCATGAGATTACAGATTCTTAGTGCAGTTTTTGTGTCATCTAGGATGAGGCAGGCATAAACAGAGGAGCCCTACTGGAGGAGACAGGCTAACATCCAGATATGGTTAGGAAAACAAACCAGAATAAAGGACATCCCTTGCTGACACATTTAGCCTACCATTTTGTTCTAGACAAGTCACAGCTGGCTGACAATAGAAATAATGTCCAGGCTGAAGCATTGCAGAGTTTGCATCCCACTGTCTTACAGCCTTTTCTCAGTTTTCCACCTCCTTCCATTCCCACTACACTTCCATTCCATTGGCTGGCCATTTTTCCCTGTGGCTTTAAATATACTGTCAGTGAGTCTATAAGAGAAAATTAACTAAGCAATAGGGCTAAGAAGATGGTGGTGGTGACATTGAGTAATTTCTCCAGATTGCATCCTCTACTGACCTATGCAGAGTGGTCCTTCCTGACCTCCTCCCCCTGTTTGCAGGATGTTTGCAGTCACCATTGGGAAGGGTACAACTGTTAGTTGGAAATTAGGGCAAGAGGGCGGAGGCTTCTAAAACATAATTATAAAGCATCATGCTATGTCCCAGCACTGCCATGGGAAAGCAGCTTGTAACTTTAATTTCGGTGCTGTGATGGCTTCTCTGCCAACTGTTTCATTGCCCTGGAGCGATTGCACAGGAGCAGCTCCCCAGCGTGAAGTGTGAGATGACTGCATCTCCGTGGTGCCTCCTGCCTCTCCCGAGGAGGTTTGGAGCAGCCCAGCCCTAGCCCAAGGGGCATTTTCTGCCCAAGAACTGATACTGAGTGTCTCATCGCCAGCATCTCGTCCCAGGGTTTTCTGCCAATTCAGCACTCCGTGACTGTGCAGTGTATTTCTTAATCTGTTGTGACAGTAGAAAGACACCGGCTGCCCCAAAGCTGGAACAGAGGTTTTCTTTTTCTTGCCCAGATCAACTGTTTCATGCTGAGCTAAATTTTCATATGAGAGGCATTATAGATCCCTGGTATTTGCATCTATACTGTATTTTGAGACCCCCAAAGCCTGATGTGACTTGGTCTTTGGAGGGTATCAATTCATATTTTTTTGCTTACAAGAGGTGGATTATAGCACTACTTATCACAGCCATGAGGGAAGAAGGAAACACGATAGTAAAGCTCTGTAGGAAGGACATGAGCACTCTCTTTTCAAACAGCCCCTGCATGTTAATTCATTCATCTTTTTTATTTCTCAGTGAGCCCACATCTTCACTTTATTAACACAGGCTAAATGAAGCTTCCTAAGGTAAGGAAACTAAAACATCTGTAGAACTGTAGTGAGGCAGAGATCACATTCTTAGTGGCAAGAGCGTAGGGCAGTAGGACTGTAATTATTTGGCACTTGACTGCAGTGCCTTTCTGCCTTCCAAATGCTTTTCACAGGCTGTCAACATGTCTTTATGTTTGTGTTTGACTTGACAGGGACTCTCAAAACCAGGCAAGTAAGTGAGGAGGAGCCCATGTACAAGGCCAGTCATCTCTAACTTGGCTTACTCTTCTGTGATCTCTCATCTGATAACATGCAAAGCCATGTCTTGCAACTCACTCGCTGTTTGTACCTCATCACTAGAGACTTGAAAGAAAGAATCTTTTTAGATTACATTAGCTTTACTACTGTTTTTAATGGCAAAAGAGCAGAACCAGGCCAGTTCTGAGGCAAGTAGATTATTCACTAAAAAGCAGATCAGATCTCAGCTTGACTTTAAACTCTCAGACTTTTTATTTGTGAATATTTTCATGCACTATAAACTAAAAATTAAACAACTAAAATGTTGTACTTGCATACTTTTGAAATAAAGTTTAAATATTTAATTTCAAAAATATATTATTCTAAAATATGGAAAAAATATATTGGGAAAAGGAAGCTGAAATAAATATTTTAGTTTGGGCTGAAGTTTATGAAAGTAGCCAAATAAAAAGAAACCAAAAAATGTCCTAGGGAGTCAATCATTTACAGAAACTTAGTACCAAAAGTCTTGATTTTTTTACACAGTAAGCTACAAATAAACACAGCTCAGATTGGAGCTTTTCTGATGACACAAGATTGCTGAATATCAATCCTTATTTCCAATATCAATCTAACTAGAACCCCACTTGTAGCAATGTTTAATACATTAGAACAAAGCATACTTTCTCAAAACATGCAACGTATGTGATCTGTGCAATATTCTAGGTAAACAAATCTTATATACAGGAGATGATAACCCACTATGATACCTGAAGCCATCTTTCCTCCTTGGAGCTATTTTGGTTGGATTGCTTCGTGTTATACTCCCGTTGTAGGTTCCAGAACAATCTTTGAGTTGTATCACTAGAAGGAGGTGGAAATGTATGTGGAGAAGAAACCCTCCCGCTTTCTTTGAATCTTTAGAGGACTCATTCCTGTGAGCACTGCAGTTCCCAAGTGCCCTCAGGAGGTTGGGAGGCAAAGGCAGAACATGTAATTTCAAGTCCACCACTGCAAAAAGTGTTTTAGCAAACAGTTTTTGTGTTCTTATTTGTCTTATCTGTGCAGATGGGGAACTGAAGAAGTTTGCTTTTACCTCATTCACTTTTTTCTTTTTCATGCTGGCCTAGATGCTGCTTAAGCATGCAATGTCACAATATGATCAAGGATCTCCTCCAGCCTGCTCACAGGGATGGGGTGAGGAGTGTTCACCATCTGATTACAACATGGCCAACTCTAGGCTGGGCTAGGAAAAGGAGGGACCTGAAGGATGCACAGGTCACTGCTGAGGATGACAGTAATTATCCAGAGTGTCAGTTGTGGGAAGTGAGGCAGCAGTCAAGACAAAAGCACTGATTTGGAAGGCTTTGCTGCTTGGGGAATGATTTGTTGAAAGGAATGGGGACAAAATGCAAGTTCTTGCAGTTGAAACAAGTTGTACTCAAGGAAAGCTCAGAGGCAGCCGTGCTGCCCCAAGGTGAGGTCTGGGTATCACCACAGGCAGTGCCAGACAGAGAGGTACTCTTGTCATCTGGCTAATGATATGTGTTGGATGGAAATCAGAGGCCAACTCTCAGATGACATTTCGGATCAGCCTCCTAGGGAAGATGGATGGCAAAGCAGAGCTGGGATCAGATACTGAATGAGATGATAAGAAATTTTCTCTGATAACTGGGGACAGCGCTCGGTGACTCAGGAGGTCCTTACCTGTGCTGTGATCCAGGGCAAAGTGTGAAGTTTCAGCTCTTTATACTTGTCCTCCTGTTACTAATCCGAAGAGTATTTCTTGGTGTCAAAGCACCAGACCTAACAATTATGAAGATAAATAAGTGCATCTGTTCCCTCCCTTTTTCTGTATATTATACCTGGAAGTATCTTAAGGAAGGTTGGAATGTTGACACAGTGATTTTTTTTTTTTATTTTACAATAATATTTTTCTGCCTTGGGCTAAAAGAGCCACCAAGTCCATAACCTCCTTCTGCCCCTCCCCCCCCCTTCTCAGCTGAATAAAATGGCAGTTTCAACTTGCTAGGAACTTGTTTAGAACTGTAGGCTGAAACTGAGGGAAACTTTATGCCCAGGTGGGTAACTGTCCTGTCCTGTCACAAAGGCACCATCCACATCACACAAGGGCCAGATGAGTCCTTTGGCCTTTTCCCAAACTGCTTTCCCTGGGCTCTACTGTAGGAGGCAAAGGTAATGGGAAGCTCCTTCTCCTGCATAATGGAGGCCTCAGAAACCAGTGCCCAGATTTGGTGATGAGGGTACACACTCATATGTACGGGGGGGGAGCTGCAAAGGTAATTTGGCTGCTAATCATCCCAAACCATTTTACCATCAGGACTACAAGTAGACTTTGCTATACCATTTTCACACAAGACTGAGTTTTTCTCTTGAACCTCGGTTTTTGTTTCTTTCTTGAGAGTTAATTATCAAGCAGCCTGAAAGCATTCTCCTATTTTGCCTAATGTCAGCAAGATTTTATTACTTCAAACCTTTTTTATTTAAGCAGCAAAGAAGGAGGGTTAAGGGATAAAAGCCTAGTTGCATTAATACTCTTCATAAGCTTTAGATATGAGTACGGCAAACATGGGTGTACTTGTCAGAACAGGGTGTGGTAAAATTGGGACAGCTTACTAAGGAGCAGTAATGCTTTACAGAAGTGAGGTGAGAAAATTTCTATAGGGGAGGAAAAAGAATGAAAATCTGGAAATAACACTGCAAATCCAAGTGAGTTTTATGTAACTTAGGTCCATCCTCATTCACATTGAGGTTAACTATAGACTGATTGGTGACACAAAGTGTGTATATATGTATAAGCTTTTATGTAACAGTTTTTCTTAACTATTTTTCTGGTTTGCATTTTACTTTTTTGTTTGATGTTTTGCTAAGGATGAGGCTCTAGGGCACTAGTTCCTTTGTAAGAAATGGGGAGCTGGGCATGTAACCCAGGCCTACAGTCAGTAGTTGAGTGAATCTGCTTCTCTTGGGTTTACACTATTCTGTGGAAAAATCCTACAGGCAACATCTCTCTCTCTGTTTGAACTGCATTTGAACAATCAAGGGCTATTTAAAGTTCTTTATGGTGGGTTCTCCATGGATGCCTAATATAATTTCTTTTCAGTATGATATGTTCATTAGAGTAGGTTTTCACAGAATTGTTTTTATAGAAAAACAGATGGCTTAGGCAAACAGTGACATAAGTAAAAGTATCTATCATAGAAGCCATCCAAGAGAGGGCAGTTTGCTTTACTCTCACCACATTTATCATAAGCAGAAAAACTATTTTGAAAGTTGTTCCTGTAAATTCTCCTTGCATCCAGCAGTCACACGCAAAATTCTATGATGCATCAACATTTTCACCCTGATAATAAAAAATGAAAAGCAAAACCAAAAAAAAATACTACATCACTTCATATGCAGGAAATCTGTGGAACTAACCAGTGTGTGTAGACAGACATATAAGCCCTAATATATTAAGTCACTTAAGGAAGCATCTATGTAAACAGTTCTGATGACCCCATCAGAATCATCTGCAACCTTAAGGTTATTCAGGTACTTTTCTAGATTCTGACACTTAGCACTGAAGAACTTTGCAGATAAAATTTAGGCCTAGATATTATTATGCAGGTGCCCCACAGTAACAATTTTTTCTTGAAATGAAAATTTTTAGTAAAAGCAATATTTTGACAGTAAGGAAAAAGATAAAGGAGGATCTGTGTAACTTCATCTCTCTTTCCCCATTATAAGCTATGTAGCAGTCTTTCAATCCTCAGTTTCGAATTTCCGATATGACTCAGAAGTAACTCTTTGGCTGTTCAGTTCATTATCTTTCTGGGAAGACGGTTTGAGTCCCACTTTCCAACAGACAGTACAAATGGGCCAATTCTCTTCTCCCTTATCACAAACTTGATTGTTTCATTCTTTTCTTAAATCCACTGAATTTCAGAGCACACAGAAATCCACTGAATATAGAAATGTTCAAGAAAATATTCCAGGACATTGAATAATGTAGTAACTGTTAAATACTGAATAAAAGTAATGAGAGGTGTCAAAAGGAAGGATTATTTTTTTTACTGCAACCATGTTGTGCATCTAACAAAATGTGATTTAATTATGACCCAGATTCCGTTAATCTCACACACATCGAATTGTCCTTTATTCTGGAACGATCCTGTCTGCTTACCTCGTACAGGCTAGTGTCCTGCTTCAGAAGCAAACAGCTGCTGAAATCAATGGAGCATCCCATAGAGATACTATTGATTCTGAGCACATGTTTAAAAAGGGCTTATGCCTCAAGGATGAAATGTCAGCCTCAAGAAAATCAATAAATGTTTTGCAAGAGATGTCAATGGGGTCAAAACTTCACTCATAGCATTAGCTCACGCAACAAAATATGCACAACTTTAATACAGTTGCAAACTAGATTACATTTGAATTATTGATTTAGCAGGCTGTGTTTTAAAATCAAATGGCAGGTGCTTGAAAAATATATAGTGAAATATGGGCATATTTGCAGAGAAAATTGAAAAGACCAAGATGTTCTTGTTAGGCAAGCTCTGGCAGAAACACAAGACATTATATTGAGCATATTAACTTACCAGTAGAGAGTTTTCATTATTTCTTTTGCTTCCATTTGTACTTATAGGGCTGCTTGACATTCCACTTGTTTTCAGCACAGTTTTCCCCTTGCTTTTCAGTAGTATAGTTGAATTAGATAAAATGTGTTTGCTGAAGGATGTTTCCCTAACTCTCAATTTGACAGGAACAGCAGCAATGCCTTTACTTATGTTGTTGTAGCAGACCTAATGTTCTTGAAAGGCAAATCTTGCAGGCACCTGTTCTTTCCTGATCTCTCTTTAAGAATTGTCACTGGGCAAAATGACACTTTAAGTCTTTTATTTTGCTGCTCATAGTGGTTAAGTGCCCTTTTCTCTTATAGGTAAGAGCTGGAGCAAGAACCCTGCCAAACGGAGATGCAGAACTAAAGGGATGTCTTCTCTTCCTCTAACTTCTGTTTTGCTTGAAAATCCAAACTTTCTGATGCTGACTTAGCTCAAATTAATCTAACAATTTCTTTAGTTCATAATCTACTTGGCCTGGCTGTATACTAATTTAACAATATAGTTGAAAGCCTAGTTAGTTAATAATCTAGTTGATGCACAATAATAATCTAGTTGGCTTCTGGATTCAGCTTCCTTTGCTGTCAGAACCGATTGCATTTTTCATGCTACTTTTCCTCTGCTCTCTGGCTGCAGCAGTCACAGGAAACAGCACTGGGATCTCTACAACAGTTTTAAACTTCTGTTTTTCTGCCACAGAATTTAGAATGTGTTTTTCTAGATATCTGTGATGAACTAGCCTGGCATGACTGAAAGCAAACTACCCTAAAGGCAGGAACTTGAGCTCTAGCCCCTGCGGTGTTTCTGCTAGTTGAATACCCACTCGACCTCCTCCTTTTTTTAGAGAAAGCATTTCCCTGGGGTTGCCTGCAGCAGGGAGCCAGGCTGTGGTCCCTGCTGCTGTGCTGAGGTCTGCAAAGTTGCTTCACTCCTCCTTTCTGCCAGGAAGGGGAAGGTAGCAGTGGGGAATGGGGACTGGGGCTGCGTCCCACAGCCACCGACCCTGGCGCTGCTCTGTCACCCTTAGGGAGGATGAGGAAGAAGAAGAGAAGGAGAAAGAGAAGGAGAGGGTGGTGTTGAAGCTGCTGAGAGCAGCAAGGGAGAGGAGGGAGGAGCGGGGATGATCTCTTGCTGGAGATTTTCTTCACCTTTTAATTATGCTCTGCTCCCTCATCAAGGCTGGAGCCACACTCCTAAACCTTGTTTTGTGCACCTTTTGCCACCTCCAGTGTTGGGTCAGTGTCCAGCTAATGTTAAAGAAATTGTAAATACAATCAGTGGTTGCTTAAGTTCCATTTTGCTTCCTCAAGGGATTGCCACATCTGTTGGAGCAAAAACACCTAGTGGGACCACACTGGCTTCCTATTTGGTGAGCAGAAGAGTTGCCCTCCATGCCAAAATCAGCTGGAGCACACTGTAGCACAGAACCATGCGTATAGTTACTTGACTCCACGTAGCCTTTAAGCAAACAGAGGAAGTCTCGTGTGCTTGTGAACAAGGCCTAGGGAAACAACCAGAACAGGACTGAAGAATAACACAAGATGTTGTGATGCTAGATCTGTAAGCTACTACCCCCTCTCAAAATCTAGCCGGCGTAGTCAGGTGCTCCAAGGTGGTACCTGAAAAGAGGTGGCTTTGGGGGCTTCCACACTTCCCCACTCAGTAAAGAAGAAAAGCTAGGACTCACTTTTGAAACAATACATAGATACCATCATTTATTAAGTATAATACGCATAATGAAAATATTTATGATTTTTTTTTCCTGAACAGGTAAGATTACATAAAGAATTGCAAGTCACTTTATACATATATTATATGCTTTCTCAAATCTTTTGCATTTTCATTTCTGTCCAACTAGGAAACATCTTCTTAATGTATTTGCAACTTCTTTTCTAACTATTCCCTGTTGCATATCCTCTCCTTGTTGGTCTGATACACCTCTCATGTTTATTGATCAAAATGAAAAGTCACTCCATAAAAGTGAATGTAGTTAAATGCTTTAGGGAAAAATAAAAAATAAAATAAAATAAAATAAAATAAAATAAAATAAAATAAAATAAAATATTGTCCTGTGCCTTTATTAATTTTAAATGCCCAGAACTTTTACTAAAAAAATTTTCTCTCTCTCATTCTTTGCAGTACAGAATGTTTGGCAGGGCACTTTGAATGAATTATGGATAGTTACAGAATTGTAGATATATTACAAGCTAATAATCCTCTGTAGCTAAGAATTGTCATGAGACCTCTTTTTCCACACAGCAGAACTATCCATTTTTTCACTTAAGGGAAGAAATGGAACATTAAAAGTTAGGATTAACAAGGCAGAAACCAGCAGAGTCTTGAGCGTATCGCATCACTTGCAGTACGTCCCGGCTTGCAGCACTGTGGAGTGTAAGATACTGAAAGGTGTTTTATATGTGATTTTCTCTGTGAGAGCCTAAGTATGACATAGTAAGGCCTGTTTATGCATTTTATGCTTACGTACAACAGTATATGCTTTCCACTTTCAAAATACTTATGAATAGCAAACCAGTGAAAAAGGAGTCTTGTAATAAACGTTTGATCCCTACGCTGGCACTGCTCCAGGTCCATTCCTGATGTGTAAGAGAATCATACCTCTGCTTACATCCTTCCTGATGCTTTTACTCTAGATAAAAGATCTGGACAAATATGCCAGAGCTTTTTAAAGCCATAGATTTTGATACAGTGGATAAAAGAGGCAGATGACCATGAAGAAAGCCAGACCAGGAGCCTCTTCAAACCAGGTCTGTAGGTTGCAGGGGTGGCTTGAAATCCTCTCTGCCTCTGCCTGCTCTGTGCTGGTCTATCAACAACATGCCAGGGGTTTCAAGGATTTACTGATGGTCCTTGTTACTCTTACAAACATTCAGAAATAAATATTTACATTCCACACAGATGGGTAAAACTCAAGATGCTGGCTTCGGTAAGGGGCTTTCTTTTGTCATTTTCTTACCCCGTCCCTATGGCTTAAGTGAATGAATGAAAAATGGAGGCAAAGCTATAAATGGATGGCTGACTAATTTACTACTTGGGCAGTCAGTAGATATTTGGCTTCTTGAAAAATGCGCAAAATCTTCAGGTTAAAAATTATACATACAAAAGGGGATTTTTGTAGCTGCTTTTCTTCAGGAAGACGATATAAGTTGTTTCATTTACTGGCAGTTTAAAAAGCTTTTCTGAATGTAATTAGAAATATGAATGCATTTAACATGCAATGGAATCCACATATACCCCACTCAATGGGAATGAATGAGGAAACACAAGGGGTTTTAATGTCTAGACTTTATCTAACCAACCCACATCAGATATGAAGGTTCAAAATAGAGTAGATAACTTTATTGCAGAATGCCAGTATTGCTTTTCTACACACATTTGAAAAGTTTCCAGCCTTTTCTACTAAAATCTGATGACAATATTCTGGAAAACATAGCTGGTCTGTCAGATATCTCTGAAATACAAAAACATTTTTCCTTGTGCTTATGGGGAAGAGTAAAAATATGTGGGTTTCACATTACCCAAGATCTGATCTTCATAGTTAGGAAGGCAGCAGAAGAAGAATCCCAAGCATATTTCCATAATGGCGGTGGTCCAGCCAAAACCATAAGCCCAGCTGAACATATTGATTCCTGTCATGTCAATATCAGTCGAGAACTTTACTGGATAAATGACCAGGCCCATGATGGAGAACACAGCTGAAGAAACAGGAGAAAGCAAATAAATATTTAAGCTAACACCATCATGTTGCCTGCCTCTGTAATACCTGTACCTAAACCCACCCATGTTTAGGAGGATCTGAAAATCAATCCACTGCTGTGACAGACTTTATTCAAGTGCACACAGGCAAAGACCTGGATATAGAATCAGCTGAGGGAAATACCAGTTCTAGTATGGATATAACTCCATAAGCTAAACTTGACTTCATCTACTCTCTTACCAGCGACAAAAAGCAAGCCTCCAATCCCTCGAATGAAGTTGAACCGAAGCGTGTCAATGGCAAATGCTATGATGGCCAGAGCAAAACAGATGACTAGAAGTAAAAAGCCAACCAGGTACGTGGCAGCAGCAGCTCTTCCCCAAGCTGAAATCAGAAGGAAGATACATTAGAAAGGAATAAAAAAATCCCTTGCAGTATTTTTCTGTGGTTTATAATGAAATGCCAATTTTAAACAGATGTGAAAAGGTCAGCTCCCAAGTAGAAAAGCACAGGAGCTTTCTCTCCTCTCATAGGTGAACATTTTGGTTCCATGAGAAATCATTCACTGGGTGCAGAATGTATAAAGACACCAGCTTTGACCTCTCGTAGAAAATGCAATGGCCCTCTCATGCAAGTTTCCTTTTTAGATTTAACAATCAAAAATTGAGATAAAAATTACTGTAAAGATGGAATGTAAAAAACAGACACTCTTCTTCAATAACAAAATGTCATTGCCTGAGCAGAGAATTAGACTGTCCTTGAAAATGATCAAATTTTTCCTTTATAAAAAAAGTGTTTATACAAGCACTACCACCCTGGCATGCAAATTTAAAGGTATGGCAATAGTCCATAAGTGCCAAATTTCAGTGTTTTTTGCCTTTTCAACCTTTGTTTAGCTCTGTGTCCTAAATGAAGCTAAATATTTGGAAACTGCTTTGTAGGGAAATTTGACTTCTGTTTTTGATCCTAAGACAGAGCCATTTCATTTTGAAAAGCTTGTTCAGGATATTAATACTTTCATTTTCAAATGATGTAACTTTATGTTCTAACATGCCGGTACTACACATATTGTGTTGGCAAAACAACTGAAAAGGAGGTATTGTTTATTCAATATTTTAAGTCTTGAGGGGCATTTGCTGCTCAAAGAGATCAAAGCGTCTCCTCTTCTGAATGTAAAAAGCCCACTTTGATACATTTTATGTTGCATATGTAGATGGAGTAGGCAGTTAAAATCTTCTTGACATCTTCACCCTCTCGCCTACATTGTGTGTTTGTAAGGTATTGGCTTCTAACCAAATATATACAGCAGCAGTGTCGAAAAATTATCACAGCCCAAACAACCCTGACAATAATTACAACTCAACTTAAACATAATGCAGTAAAAGTTCCCAATAGGACTGAGCAAGTTAAGATTTTTGATATTCAGTAACCTGCCAATTTTTTGCTTCAAGCATGCAAGTAATAAAATGCAAAGTGTTCTACCTCCCTGGCCAAGTGTCAAGTAGGCATGAAAGCCACCATCCTGTCACTGGTGAGTGACACCTCAGTGCTCAACCTCTCTTCCCCCAGACCCCACACCACCTCTGCTATTAAATTAGAAAAATGGATCAGGACTTTCCAGCTCTACTTTTTTTCCCATCAGCCCATCAAAACCAAATTCCCTTTTTGCATGCTTTTCACCATCCCCCTCTGCTTGATGATCCCTGCTCCATTCTAGCTATTGCACTACAATTTCAGTTTTATGTCTTGTCCTTTTTCTTCCCTATGCCAAAAAGTTTCTGTCTTCTTATAGGGCTTTTCAGCTGTATTACTTTTCCTGTAAACAGGCAGCTGCCTGAGAAGACTCAAAGGGGCAGCAAAGATGTGCCTACATGTCAGCTTCTAGCCCAGTATTTTAGCCCAAACTCTTTTACTGGGGAATATACAGGAGGCTTGGAGGTAGAGCATACAATGTGGAGGTGCAGGTGGGAAGGCAGCACCTCAAGGCAGAGTGTCAAAGGAAACAGCCAGGAAGAGAAATTTCTCGTACTGCCACAGCTCAATTTACCTTCTTACCAGCCTTTCTGCCACCGCTCTAAGACAGAAAAAAAAGGGGAACCTGGCCATAAGAGAAGTTGCTCAGCAGCAGTGACCTCACTGCTCTCACATATGAATGTTCTAACTTCTGGCAGAAAAGTGCAATGACAAGGACATCTAGAGATGATGCTTTTTGTTAGGTGCACAATTGGTTGTGGTTAGGTGCAAAACTCCTGAGCAAAGAGGAGTCCTTTCCCAAAGAAGACTCAGAGCACAGCCACCCGTCCAGAGAGTGCTGAGGCACCACAAGACCTGGAGTTTTCATCTCACCCATTGCCTCCACCACTGCTGTGGGCAGCAGGCAATCTGCCAAAGCTCAGCCTTGCTTCCAAAAAGGAGCTGATGGCAGAGACCTGTCCCCTGAGGTAGAAGCTCAGGGGACAGTGCCTAGTGGCCATGACCATGTGTGGTGCCACCTTGCCTGTGCCACCATCTCCCTTCTCTGCCAGACTTGCCCAGGTGTTTTTCCTGAAGTAGTGTTACAAATGCTGTGACTCTATGAAAGCAGATTAGGTGTACACCCAGCCCTCCGGGCATTCGCTATACGGCAAGAAGAGACATGCTTGTTGCAGGATGCTTACAACCTTAGGAGGCATTTCTTAATCACCTAACAGCCAATCTTGTGACTCTCACTTCTACAAAAGAGAAATCAAATTGACTTGTTACTGTAAGAAAACCAATATACAGCTCCAGGTAAGGCAATAAGATTGCATGGAAGAGTCACTGTCAGTCTTTTTGGGGAACAGTAGCCTAAAGTAGCAGTTACCAGTAGTATAAGACCACAGTGTGCAAACACCTTACCTTTCCAGGGTAAAAGATAGCAGAAGCTATGTGTAGGAATAAATGTGACTATTTCTGTATCTGAGATACTTATTTTTTCTTGTGCCAGACTTGTGTACTGCTCCTGGCTTTCCTTAAAAATGTCAGAATTAGGAGAATTAGACTGGTCAGAAAACACTGACAAGCAAGTGGCTAATCTGGTCCCCAGTCTTTTGCTATCTGCCAATATTGGTTTGTGGGTGGGTTTGTTTTTGGTTTTTTTTTTGCTTTAGCATAAACCAAAAGCATAAATAATTTGTTCTAACTGCAATGCTTTTTCCTAAAAATGTGACTCCAGGCCAAAGAATGTTCACAGGTGAAACACTAACTCACAGTACTCTTGACTCTAGAGAGAAGGCAGAAAGGATCTAACCCACCTGTCAAAAAATCAGAAACAGAAACAGAGGGAGCAGCAGGTTACAGGGCATCAGGCTGAGCCTGTGAAAATATTATTCAGAGCTGTTTTCTCAGCCACCCAGAGTGGCAGTGATGTTTTGGCTGTTTAAGAGTTAAAATGTGCTTATTAGAAAAAATCAAAACAAAACAAACCCAACCAAAAAAAAAAAAGAAAGCCAAAACCAAAAAACCCCTGTGTTTATGTAAGAGTATACTTGCATACCAGCAGGATCCTGTAACGCTTGCATGGCAGTCCCATTTCTCCCCTTTTCAGCTCCCCTACCAGCTGAAAGAACACCAGTGAACACTATGGAAGGATTTGTAGGAAGCTACACGCTATCAGCTCTTGAAAAATCCCTCTAGCTGGCAATTTTCTGAGAAATTTTGTCTTAGAATAAGACCTTGCTACCCCAAAGAGGCAAAAGGAACCCATGTTTTCATGCCTATCTCAAGCAGGGCAAGGAGAGTGCTTCTAGTTACAGTGGTTTGTACATCAATTTGTGAGTCCAGGCTACACACATTGAATGCAGTGAATGTGACTACTAGAAAATGAAAATAAATGCCTGCCATCTAAAACTCCCTGCTGTGTGAGGAGACCCCTGAGCTAATTTAGAGACCAGAGCTCACTGTACCTTATGAGTGAGATAATTAGCCGAGGCAGTGTAAAGTAGTAACATAGCTTTATTACTCTATTAAAGCTAACACAGTCTAGAGGTAACATGACTACCTCTTGTATTGCACCATATAAACATATTTTGAATATCCTATTATTAACTGCAGCCATTGAGAAGCTGATGGACTTCATTAGAGATCCAGTACCAGTACCAAACCAGAACGTCTTCAGTTCCATGCCTTCCTACCGGAAAGCTGGAGAGGGACTTTTTACAAGGATGTGTAGTCGTAGGATGAGGGGGAATGGTTTCAAACTGAAAGAGGGTAGATTAAGATTGGATGTTAGGAAGAAATTATTTTCTGTGAGGGTGGTGAGACACTGACACAGGTTGCCCAGGGAGGTTGTGGCTGCCCCCTCCCTGGCAGTGTTCTTCAGGGTCAGGTTGGATGGGGCTTTGAGCAACCTGGTCTAGTGGGAGGCGTCCCTGCCCATGGCAGGGGGGGGTGGAACTAGATGATCTTTAAGGTCCCTTCTAACCCAAACCATACTATAATTCCTGATTTATACTCCCTCATGAGTTTTCCAGTTTGCAAAAGTGTAAACACTGTACTTCACCCATAAGGAAATAAACTTCCTTGCTCAGCAGTAAGTTGAGCCAAGATCTAATTTTTCTTAGCCTGCTTGTGTTTCATACTCCAAGCAGTGCCTTCAAAAAAGAGCTGTCATGCCTTGAAAATAGCAGGTGAAGTCTACTTCCCCCATGATAAATATAAATTTCAGTGTTTCTGGTGTATGTGGTTCAAAACAAGGGAAAATATTCACAATGATGTTCTCATGTCTTTCTTGATCTAGTACCCTCAAACCACACGTACTACTGAGTCTTCCTCTTTGGGTGACATTATCTGAAAGCAATCCCAGAGAGTTCAGAAGTCCTTCCTGGTCTGATCAATAAGAATATGCTTCTCCAAATTTTCCTCCTGGCTTGAAGCTAAGTACACAACAAGCAATGGAAAGGAAAATAATTGCCAGCTCACAGACACCAACAATTATCAACAGGTTCTTGCTGACTGATCATTTTAACACATCAGCCACTGCAGTGAATTATGCAGCAATTTTAGGAGGGGTAGTTTTAATTCAGAAGAAACAGGGAGGAGGGAGGTAGCAAATGTAACAGACTAATACTTTGCTCTGTTACCCTTCATACCACCAGGGGAAAGAAACACAAATGCTGCAGTTCTAGCTCCGCTCTTGCAAGGCAATTCTTACAAGAATTTAAATCTGCCGTGGTGGTGATTCATCCCTGTGCTGTACGTAATGAGAATGTTTCTCGGCTGAGTTTGCAGAGCTCAACCTGTTTTACGCCTCTCTGATTAAAGGGAAAGAGCATTATATTGGAAACAAAGCTGCACTCGGTTTTCTCAACCTGATGTTCTTCATCAGGGTGTGGTGAACTCTGCAGAGCACATGCTTCACTTCGAAAGGGAATTGCTTTGGCCAGGTTTTATCCATTTCATATTGGTTTGCTCCCCTCCATAAAGTTTCTGTGTGAAAGTGAGTATGTTTGCAGAAGAACATGTGTTAGCTTGAATCTTAAGGTGGCCCAAAGATGGCCCATCAAACTCATTAATCTACATCTCAATTTACCAGCTGAAAGGTTATGAGCTGTTGGTCTATATGCAAGCCACTGTCATACAGGATTGAATTGACCATGTTACCTGTGCAACACTGGACAGTGCAAAATCCTGTCTTCTGGAGATCACGAGTCTATAACATGCCAACTATGGGAAATTTCTGTGTTGTTTTGGGGTTCTTTGAATACAAGTGAACACTGAAATCTCTGAAAGTGTTTGCTGATCACATGAGCTGACACTGAAATACCAATGTGCATGTGTTTGTACACAGCCAAGGTAAATCAGAAACTATTAAAGGCAATTTCATATGAATAAACTGCATGTGCAGACTGAAAGCTAGTGACTGAAAATAATTTCAAATGAAGGCTATACAAATGAAGAAAATCTCATTAGTCATGGATAATTTATGAATAGAATAAAATGAGGAAAAAAATCAAAGGCATGATTGGGTGTGTATTATTCTCTTGAGTTTCTGCATTGCATCTGGATCATTCTTAAAGCAAATGCATTCTCTGCACATCTTTCCCTTGAGAAGTCAATACTGGATGTTTTTCTTTGGTTTTTGGGGTTTTTTTGTGTGTGAGTTTATATCATTTGGAGTGGAATACAAAATTTTTGGTTCTTCTCTTTGGCATCCTTTTTGGTAACTCCATTCGTTTTCCCCCAGCATTACTTCTTTAGAATTCATTGGCAGTTAATATGGATTTCTCATTTAATAACAGAGAATATTCTCGTAACATGCAAGCCGTTTTTATGTAGCAGGAACCAGCTTTTAGTTGGTCACTACTTAAGAGACAATAATGGAAGCAGAGAACAACCTATATAGGTTCACAGTAAGATCACATAATTTCAAAAGTTTCTCAGTGATTAGTAGCAGGTCCCACATAAATGAAAAAGAATTAGGACTTCCAATTACCCCATAATAAAGACTTTTGATTACAACAGTAAGGGAAAGAACCTTATGCATATGTTTACTATCAGTAAAACGCAGTGTATATATATTAGCAGAAAGCATTCTGGTCTTGACCAGCATATGGTCTGGACCATAGCTTAGTGCTAAGGTGATGGCTTAGTTTGGCTTGGTGGAATTTAACTGCTTTAAAACAAAAACTTAATAATTCCCCACCACTGACTTCACTCACAAACATACAGAGACAAAGCCTCCATTCAAGGCTTTACATACTTCTGCAAACCTTTTCTCTTACCAAGGTAAGCAATTCAACTTGGAAGTTATTCTGACTTAAATTTGAGTAGAGGCGTAGTTACCTCTTGAGGGAGTGGTTCAAATTAATCTCATTATAAGCCCAGGCACGTACAAGCTTGACTTAGAAGCTGGCTTCTGCAAATCTTGTATTAATGAGGGCTGCTCCCTGATGCTTACTTAGCACTAGGGAGGCAGAAGTGGCAGAGGGTGTAGAGCCATCATCAAAGGAAGCACCAAGGGAGTAAGTTAGCTATTAAAATAATGTGCACACAGTGCCTCAAAATTAAACGTTTGCTCATGACTCTCTCAGGGAGTACCCCTATCTCACATTATCTTCAAAAGCAGTTGCATACATTGAGAACATCTTGAGATTAAAGCTCGGTCTTACATACTTTAATGCTATAACATTTTTCCTCCTGTTTTTTCCTGTTTATTTTAAATTAAGGCAGAATTACTCACACTTAGATGTGTATATGGGGGTTGGGAGGGTCAGGTAAACAATACAGGTAAGGTATTGATTAATCAGGACATATACGTAAGCTCATGTGATCAGAGTAGCAGGATATAACTGCTCCCTAACTCCCCCTGAGTTATAGGTGGGCTAAAATATTTAATGTGAATTAAACAGGATCAACTTCCATGTAACACAGGTTATGAACTAGGACTTTTAACTGAAACAGCAGAGTGGAACCTTTCCAAAAACGTCTTTTTAAGTTTAATTTTCCCAGGGCCATTTGAGGCTGAAGAACACTGAATTTACATTTCGTTTCTGTATGCACCAAGCATAGTTCTCACTTTTGATTCGCAGTTTTCATGCTGTGAGCAAACTTTTTTTGAAGCCTTGTCATTCCACAATGAACTTGAGTTCCTGGGAATTTTTGACTGATGAGAGATCTCGTAATGGTGCTTGACAAAGAAGAAACACAGCATTACAATACTCACTGATTCAACGCGTTCAAGGTTGCTCAGAACAATACAAGCTGTCAGTGAGAAGTGATATGGAAGTGTAAAAAAACTGTTTTGGGAGATTTGTTTCTCTTCCTGTTTAACTGCTTTCCTGCTTAATTAACTCGACTGTTTAACCCTACAGTGGCATTCAAAATCCATCTTGCAGTCCTTATCACTGTTCAGACTATGGAGAGGTTATTATAGCCCTGCTGCATCAGATTACCTCAATAAATTAGAGGAAGAGATGAGGGTAAGAGAAATGGGAGTTTAGCCACAAGTTTCCGTACATTTTCAGCAGAGACACCTGCTGTGTGTGTGTGCGTGAATGGTATCATCTCAAAGGACTTAAGGTCCTGATGACTCAGATAATATTTCCTGATGGGGAGATGAGAACCCTCCACACAATTGTCATTTTTCCACCCAATTTAACTGTAATTATTAAAGGGAGGTTGGCTAATGAACAGTGGGATGCCATCTGCAATTGCTCTCTGTACAGTTAATTGCTAAAGAGCATAAACATTATTTAGAAAAGAGTCTGATTAAATGAATCTGCCACTAAATGTATAAAGGACAAACTCTAAAATTACAAGAGAAAGCATGTGAGTGAGTGCAGGTGAGGAATGAAAATTGCCATAGTAATTAAATGCTCTGGGCTTGCCCTTCTCTTACCCCTCTTTAGTAACAATGGAATGTCTCTTACAAGCTGGGGAAAAATCAATTTATTTCTTTCTTTGTTGCATCAGAGTTCCTTAAATGTGCTATTGTTGTGATATATTCATTACTACATGCATTTAATTGATCCTGTATTTTCTAGCATTCTGAGTTTTGAATAATGATTGAATATTCTGTGTTATTAAGTAACTAATCTTGTAATCTCATTTCTCACTGATTGGTCCCAGGTAATGTTACACTTTTAAGAGACTTATGACTTAGGAAATTATGTGCTTCTCTATACACTGTCATTAAAACTACTGTCAGTCACCATATATATATATATGTCACTGTTTCATGCTACAATGCAGCAGGAACAGCAACAAGCTTTCATTTTCAGTTCACCCTGTGTCATAGGAGCCTGTAATCCAGGCAATACACAGAGCATATTGCTGGGCTCCATCCTGGGCTCTCCCACAGGCTTCCTTGGACTTGTCAGAAACCTCCCCACCCTTTGTTTCCCAGCTGCAAGGACACTTTTCCAAATCTACTTGAATTTACCAAATTCTGAAAGCCCTTATTTGCAGAACCTTGACTTCAGGGAAAGTCTGCAATAAAGGCCCCATGACTTGAGCTGGTCCCTGCTTCAAAAGCACGGTTGTTTGCTTCATTTCTATTCCTAGACACTGACACCCTGGGATGCCAAAGAGCCACCAGGGCAGCCTGCTTCTCCTCCCTGGACCTACTGAGAGGGGCTGTTTCCCAGGCCGTCCCCCTGTAAATATCCCTGTGTCACTCTGCTCAGGTGCTTGCTTCATCTTGAGGCAAGTGAGAGCTTCCCCATGCCTGGGATTAGGTGCTGGCTGTCAGAAGCGATGGGAACATGGGGGGAAGGCAAAACAGTTTTATGTAGGCAGCGTGGCAACAGGAAAACATGGTGTCTGGTCTGTCCTGTGCCCCAGGTGTGATGAGTCACTGGTCTGCTGGCGAAGTTAGTTTTCCAGAGGGGGAGATGTGGTGCCAGCAGTGCAAGGCCAGTGGTAGGTGTGATACCAAGAGGGGTCCTTTGCTGCTTGGAAACTCATCCCAACCACACTGTGTACCTCACTGTTGTATCATTAGCTGAGGATTTTTAGCAAGGGATTTCCATTGCATCATTCCTCCAGAATAATAAATGATGCTTCATCGTAGCAAAAGATTCCCTGGACCCAAGAGCCTGATATAGACAAAACAGGGAAGAAAGTCTACTTATGAGACTAAAGAAGAGTATTTCTTTCCTCAAGAGGGTATTACCTTTTGCAGCATTCCCTTCTTTCACTGATCCTGTAGACACACTCATCTGCTGCTGTATTTGAAGTATTTTTTGTTCAAAATAATCATACTACACTAGACATCCTATCTTGTAGTATTGCATTAGTATTCATGGACCAAAATAAAAATGGAATTAGCTAGAACATAGTTACCCATTATTTGCCTGGAAGACAAGATGCAGAAAGGTGCCCTTTCCAGATGGAAAAAACATTTATCCCTCCATTAATCTCCACAACTACTAAACCCTCCACACATCCTAGGAAAAGGCTGTGATTGAGTACTATGGTGTGAAAATAACTGAAGATCTGGATTACACTTGTCATGTGGAAACTCCTTTTCCTGATTTTTTTCCCCCAAGATCTCTGCACCATGCAAATAAGCTGACCACTTCAACATAAATTTAGAGCTTTAAGGCTGCAGTTATTTTGATGGCAGCATCTGCATGTGGAAGAGCTGCAGGGCCAGGTGGAACATAAGATGGGACAAGTGTAGCAATGAGTTTCTCATCCTATTGTGCATCACACTGGCGCTAATAAAAAAAAAATCAGTTATTTTTCCCCAACCAAACCTACACATTTAAACATCTTCAAAGCCTGCAGTGGAATAAATTACACACTGAAAAAGTGTTTCAGGTCTGTGAGACACCTTGTTCAAGAGAGGTTATATAGTCAAAAATCAAGAAAAATAAATGAGTGCAGTGCTAGCTTCATGAAGGGACTTAATCCCTGCATTTTCTTGTCAAGCTCAGTCGTGTCCCAGTCAGATACATTCCATATAGTGTTCATTATATATCCAAAAAGTCTTTGTCTTTGTAAAGGTTGAAGAATGTTATAAGGTTGAGACCTTTATTTGTTCCAAGTGCCAGAACATTGCACAGTTATAGTTTGCATCTCTCAATCCCTCATTTTAAAGTCAATTTGTTTCTGGTAAGTGTCCTAATACATGAGATCTTTTCTCCTAGAAAGCTGTATTTATTTGAACTAAATATGCTTGAAAAGGAAAAGACTTATGATACAGTTTATACGAGTGTCCTATGGTTAAAGCAGAAGATCTGAACTCTTGGAGAAGATAAAAGTGTATAAACTCTTCATATTCTCACTTTCCACAGAGTTCATAAGATTTGCAGAAGGCCTAGAGCTTGTAGATGCTTTCATAGAAGATAATTGCCCTGGTGGAGTTATTCTCCTGGCTTTCAAAAATAAAATCATACAGGTATCTTGTTTTCCCTGTGAGGTTTTGAATTCTGCCAGCTTAAGCAACTATCCAGAGACTCCAATCTCCACTGGTGCAACCAATGAAACATTCAGCCTTCTTCCCTTTCAAATTGTCTCTCAAGTTGTTGGCTTTTTGTCTTCTGTCTGTGTATACACATAAGCTAAGCCAAACAGCAGAGACCCAAGGGGAATTACAAACATTGCAGGTGAAGAATTTTATTTGAATTTGTATATTATATTGAACAACTTGCAAGACTGTTACAATTATATGTAATTATGATAGAATGAAGGTATCTGCAGTGGATTAAGATAACTACACTGTCCAAATCATGTTGAAAATATTTGCTGGCAGCTGCTGTGGTACCCTTGCATGTCATGTATATCAGTGAAACCATCCCTGCAGGAAGACTGATTTCAGAATCTACACAGGCTCTGGCACATTAGGCAGTGAAGCTGAGAGTACAGTCCAGAGAAAAGGAGATGGGAACTGTGGAAGAGGGGAGAGAGAAAGAGTTCATTTCGTAAAAGATGTAAAATACTTCTGTCCTTTCTGTTTACATCACACCTTTTGTCTCTGTGCTCAGGAAGGCGTGTAATTACACTTTGTTTATCGAGTACTGTGTTTAGCTTGGCACTAGACAAAGTTAAACATCCCACAGAACATGACAGAGTGCTTGTTTACTGTGACCTTATAAATGTAGTCCCAGAATTATTAAAATCCTATGTTTCAGCACTGTGCCAGGTAGAATCAGGCTTAAGATGAGACCTGGATGCTCACAAGTGAGATGCTATCTCATGGCCCGGTCTTTTGGGTGGAATCCAAGACCAGCATCAGGCACCTGCATCCTGTGTGAGGAAACCCACCCCTGCAAAGGCCAAGTTCTACTTTGCAATGGCATCATCTTGCAGAGGCAGAAGCCTGGCAGAGTAATCCACTGTCACTTGGCCTATGCACACATGTTTTCACATACAGACTTTATTCTCCCATTGGCTAAATAACTCCATTGTCCCAGACATGTCTTCCTTTTCCATCTGGAAATATGGTCCAGGAGGATTTTAAGGATTTGCTTAGGTTTTTCTGATTTAGTAATCTTGAAGATGTCAAATGATAGAAGCATGCCCACTGAGAGCATAATGCAGTCATGCAGCACATGAACAATATTTGTAATGCTTTCAGAAGCATCAGCTGATTCTCCAGTGAACGCTCTGGAGAATATTCTGCATGTGTGTACTAAGTCAAACATTTCTAATGTGTTAGAAGTGCTGGACTTATTGTAGGTGTGATACATGGTAACCCCGGATGTTGCAGCATAGTCCACATAGAGGATGACCTCCCTGATTTGTCTGTAGATACTGTCCAGTGGGAAACTGCATACAGCTGCAGAGTTTAAGCATGTGAAAGTGAGACAGGATAAGGAAGTGAAATGCCAAACAACCATGAAGGACTTGGAAGCAAGCTGAAACTTCTCTTGTATTATCAAAAGAAGCAAGGAGAAACTTCTAAATGTATTTTACAAGGGTATTTCCCAGGCTCTGGGGAGAACTTAGAGCAGCCTTCCAGTACCTGAAGGGGCTACAGGAAAGCTGGAGAGGGACTTTTTACAAGGGCATGGAGTGATAGGACAAGGGGGAACAGTTTCAAACTGAAGGCAGGTATATTTAAATTGGATATTAGGAAGAAATTCTTTCCTGAGAGGGTGGTGAGACACTGGCACAGGTTGCCCAGAGAAGCTGTGGCTGCCCCCTCCCTGGAAGTGTTCAAGGTCAAATGGGGCTTTGAGCAACCTGTTCTGGTGGGAAGTGTCCCTGCCCATGGCAGGGGGGCTGGAACGAGATGATCTCTAGGGTCCCTTCCAACCCAAACCATTCTATGATTCTATGATTTTCTGTGCAGTTAAAGCTGGCATTCATGACACAGATGATGCCTAACCTGGATATCAGGAGGAGGGCTCACTTTCATGGAAACTCAGGACTGAGAAGCCCTTCGCTAAGCATCCTGGTCTCTCTCCTGCTTTTCAGCACCATATACCAGAAGCAGCAAACTGGCTTGATCTATGACCAGCCACAGAGCTGACACAGGAGCTCTGAGGGCAGGACTGGACACGCTGCTTGATGGAGTCAGTCTTGTCCTGAAGCACTACACTCACAGAGGCCTGCTACAATTAACTCATTACAGCTGAATTTTGTGCATAGAAGTTAGAGTATTACCATAGATGATGAACGTTCAGGAACAAATTTGAAAAGCTGTAATAAATGATCCCTAAGACTGCTTTTGCAACTCATTTTCAACAAGCGCAGCTGATATTCTAAGCCTTAGAGAAAATGCTCTTCCTTTTAATTTGAATTAGCATAAATAGTAAGAAAGCTTGAACTTTCCCCCTTGCTTAGGCTAACAGCCCATCACTAACAATAACTTTTTTCAGACTGTGGTCAGTAGCAGATTTATTAAAAAAAATGAAAAACAGAAAGAAGTAGGTCACATCTAGGGTGATCCTTCTCTTGGCCTATTCTCCCAGACTCTGTTCAAACTGAAGGATGCATCTAGGTCAACATGTTTAATAGCATACTTAACCATAACTCAGTACAAACAAGAAATCCTTTAATCTTTTAAAGATTTCTTTCATAATCACAAGGAGACTCTTTCACACGACTCACCTACCGGAGCAGTTTCAGGGCAGCATTCTGCAGCCTGACACACCCTGGGAATATCTTCCTACCATCTTACATTTTTACCTCCTCATTTCTTGTTGGCACTCAGGACTGGCTTATCACTCTAATGCCAGGCTTACCCAGGCAACTTGCTGTTTGGACATTTGAACAACAGTAGGTGTTAAGTTTTGGAAAACAGTGATCAGTGAGAAGAGCTTACTAGCTTCTAAGAGAGGAAGAAAACCTTAATGCTGTAATATTTTTTGCACTGGTACATTACCATGTGTGGGTTTTTGTACTATGCAACCCACCATCTAAAGCAACCATTTTTTTTTCTGCACAGGGGTCAGGGCATATCTCTTCTTCATCCTGTTAGTCTTGGTGTTTTTCAGTGACAGTCTCTATTGCCCATAACTTCATATATAAATGCCAGATATTAGACAATACGGTTAGGAGAGCTGAGGGAAGATGATCTTGAAGACGTGACCCACTGCTTCAGAGACTGCTCCCACCACCCTTGCACGTGCTTACCGTAATCCATGAGGGACTCACAGCTCCAATCCCCACCCTCATCAGGCCTCCTGCAGCTCTCCCATAACGACGCCCGGTGCACGTAGGGCAAGGTCTGCGACTCCAACCAGCCCCTGCCCGCCAGCGCAATGATACCAAAGATGACGCCTATGCCCAGGAGCAGGGGTAGGATCCATCTGCACCGTGTGTAGTCGAGGCCGTACTTCACCATCTTCCAGAGCAGGGGGAGGCTGGTGGGACAAGGGTGTCTGACTCTGCCACAGACTCAGCAACGCGAAGCAAAGGGTGCTTCTGCAAAGCTCCTGGGAAGCAAGTACCAGTACCTGCGAGCGTGTGTGCAAATGAGAAAAGCTTTTTAATCAGGAGCGACAGGGCAGGGAGGTAGGGAGGGATGGAAGGAGGGAGGGATGGAAAGAAGGGAGCTCCACCTAGATTCAGATGAGTAAGAGCTGCCACTGAGCAATAACCAGTTGAGCTGGGGAGAAGCTTGGAGGCTGGGTTTATCTGTGGGATCCTCTCTGTCCTGCTGACTAGGTAACAAGTCGGGTGCTGTTTACCCTCGGCATTTAACGCTTTCCTTCCTGCCACTCCCCACCAGCAGAAGCATCTCACAGCTGTGTTTACACCTTTCTGTCTCCTAAGGGATTTGCATTATGGCAGACAAACACAGGAGACCAGCCAGGGAATTATTTGCATTAGAGGGTGTTTGCTTCTGAAACTTGACACCTGGAGGTTGAAAGCTGCTTTTCTTGGACTCCATTTAAAAATAAAATTATACCTTATTTTTCACAATTAAAAAAAATTTCCTCTAGCTGCTATAAAACTAAAGCAATGAAGAACATGTGACTGCCCTCCCTCTCCCTTTTGGGACATAGCTGCAGGGGAAAATAAATAATGTTTACCATTAAAAATATAGCATGGTCTGGGTATCAAAATATCCCGTGGTCTGGGAGAACAAAAACTGAGCTTTGATTTGCCCGTGTCTTACAAACACTCCCTGTGCATGGCTCTGGCTGTACGTACACCAACCAGGGCCTGATAGAGCCTGTCTGCACTATGCTGGGAGAACAAAGCAGAGGTGAATGAACATCATTTCACTGTGCCCTGAGAGGCCACCCAGCTGAGTGCAGGCAGGGTGTTCTGTCTGTCAGCTCAGAAGTGATATAACCAGGTTTGTAGCACTCTCCCTTTGAACTAACACGTGCTACAACCAAGTATTTTGGTAGGACTCCGACGTGTTTACATCTGGAAGCAGCTGCCTCCCGTGCAGACTGAAGCTGGTCACTGTGAAACACGGTTAAGCACAGAGGATGCAAAGTATCCTTTGCTCCCATGGTGGATTTTGTCAGAGGGGTCTGCATCCACGTACAGACCTCAATTACTCACAGAGACATGTTACTATATTGAAGCATTCACAGTGAAATGTGACATCCATACTGAACTGTAAACTCCACAGCATTTTGCTGAATTAATATTAATAAATCAATAATGGACTAAATCAAATAAATTAATAATTTAAATGGAACTTATACACAGTACAGAGGAGTGCATGAAGAGGCCTGAGCTTGCATAGATCCACACCGGAACATCCATAGCAATGAGCTGCAGCACCGTGAAGGGATAGCAGCTGTCATGAAAGCAATTTGAACAGGTTAATGTGTCAGCGTTGATTTATCTCTAGTCAGAGACATCTTATTAGCCTGGTGGTAGATTAGCAGCGGTATGGCTGCTTTGCCTTTCATTCTCCAGCTGGTGCGCTTCTGGCTAGCTGAAGCATCCTGCCAGTGGCTCCTCTGTGGTATAGACATGGCCCAGTATCCCTGCAGTTGTGAGAGGTCACAGAACGGTTTGGGTTGGAAGGGACCTTTAAAGATCATCCAGTTCCAACCCCCCTGTCATGGGCAGGGACATCTTGCACTAGATCAGGTTGCTCCAAGCCCCATCCAACCTGGCTTTGAACACTGCCAGGGAGGGGGCAGCCACAATTTCTCCTGGGCAACCTGTGCCAGTGTCTCACCACCCCCACAGGAAAGAATTTCCTCCTAATATCTGAGTGTCTGTTAGTGCAGGAGACATTTTTACAGATTTGGCCTTTGAATTTGAATGTTACCTAAAGTGAAAAACAACTATGAGATATCTCAGCTGCTGTTTTGGGTTGAAAATAATGGACAACCTCGAGTATTTTTTGTAAAGGACACTTTAGGGAACCACAATTTCCTTAGACTATTACATATCTTTCCTTGTAGCCCACATTCTACAACTCTACAACTACCTAAAAGGAGGTTGTAGTGAGGCTGGTGTTGGTCTCTTCTCCCGAATTGCTAATGACAGGACGAGAGGAAATGGCCTCAAGTTCCATCGGGGGAAGTTTAGGTTGGATACTAGGAAGAAGTTCTTTACTGAGAGGGGGGTTAGGCACTGGAATAGGCTGCCCAGGGAGGTGGTGGAGTCACCGTCCCTGGGGGTGTTCAAAAAACGGGTTGATGAGGCACTTGAGGCCATGGTCTAATGGTCTAATGGTTAGGAATATGATGGGATAAAGGTTGGACTTGATGACCCTGGTGGTCCCTTCCAATCATAATGATTCTATGATTCTATGATTCGTACTCTCCACAAATCCAATTATTGTTAACTTAAATATAATGTCTAAAATGCATTTTCCAGTTCTATAACACTGCAATATATAATTTTTATGGATGATTTTTAAAAAATATCTACATTAAACCAAATATGGTTTGAAGCTCATCCTTGGTGCAATATGCGGATAACCTGCAAGCTGTCCAGGTCTGTTTACAGACGTTCTTTCTATTGCAACAGCTGAGGTAGAAATGTGCACAATAAACTCCAAAAGATTGAGAGTACATGGATTTGGATATTAAATGGTTTTTAAAAAATAGCTTCAGAAACACTCATGTGATGGTAGATGAAGCTGAGTCCTCACTCAGCTGTCTATATCAAGTCTATTGCCAAGTTTCCATCCTTCAAAAGTAGTTACAGTTTTCTAAAAACTCAGTCTTCTTTTTGTTTTTCCCTGAAAGAAAACAGCCAAATTTAGTTAAAACAATCTTGTAGCTGAAATCCAATATGAAGTCAGGCACTGTCAAGTACTTGGAAGCCAGTATTAGTCGAAGAATAAAATCCTCTTCTTTGCTTTTTGAATGCTCAGCCGTGTTTCAGGGAGGCACTTATGACTGAAGGATTTATCATCAGTTTTTGTTATAACTCCCCTGTGGATGAATACCTATTGTCACAAATATTAGCATTTTCGAGATGGTAATACTGAACACATTATCACGCTGTGAAAGAATGATGAGTAGTGCTAAGTCATCGCAGGTGTTTCTGCGTCTTGCCCATCTTTGTCATCCTTGAGTAACTTGAAACTACGGTCAGTCATCACATTCTATACATGGGTAATTGGTGATATTTGGAACAAGAGAGGAAGATGTGTTCAAAGGTAACAAAATGAAGTATTTTGTGTAATTCTGTTACCCCAACGGCAAACAGGGAAAAATGATCGAAAACTTTTGTTAAGAAATCTGTGATTTGAAGTGATGACTTAACCACAATATGCTTTGTATTCTGCAGTGTATGAGCTGGGTGTTTACACGAAAGCAAATGCTTTCTTCTTTCCACTATCTGTGCATAGTCCCTGCTCGTTAACACAAGCATCATCTGTTGAAAATGAAGATATATTATCAATGTTGAAATTGTTAGACTGTAGTGCACTTTCTGGATCTGAAAATATTCCTAATGAATCTCCATCGCTACTTGAAGTAATCAAGTAAGCAGTAAGATATTGATAAAACAATTATACAGCACTAGAGCTAAAAATAAAAATATGTCCTGTTCAGCCATGGTGTAAATGGTTTTCTTGGTGGAAGGAGTAGCAGCACATTGTCATCCACCTTTAGTCTGCTGATCTATATGAATGGCTGGTTTGACGTGTGCTGACCAGCTGCGGTGCTCGTTCATGGCTTTTGCAGCAAGCACATTTTAATTCTCTAATATTCGCACCACTTACAAACAAGAAGTACCCAGAGCTTGGTCTTTAAAAAGCTTTGCTAAGATTATCTTATGATCCGCTCTCTGGTGTGCTATCTTACATCTAACAAGTCATGCTGAGCAACTGAGAAGTATTTTCTGCATGAGCTATCATAAATCTTATGAGTATTATCATTTATGACCATAGGTCAGTTCTTCTGATATTGCAAATCTGCCGTTTTCTGTTTCCCTTTGGAGAGGCCTGCACCTTGCCTTGCAACTGGAATACTGCACTGCAGATATTGTTATAACCACAGCCTATAATGGGATACAAATCAGTCAGCCAAATTCTAGTTGGGCTAAATTGTACCTTCTGTACACTTTCTGTACCCTGCATCACCTGGGCACCAAGGCATTAGTCTTCTCAATATGACTAATATTTCCTCTATAGTAAACACATGTAGAAAAATGCCTTTAGACACCAAAACTGTTCACAGAGTAATACAGCTGAAATTCTTTTAAGTTAATTAGAAGAATACTGTAAATGCATTTTGAACAGGACCTGACTTTACTTCATTGCAAAATAAGAACATTCTCCTAAAAAAATGAACCTGGTTGGTATCATACCACCATAGAATGGTTTGGGTTAGAAGGAACCTTAAAGATCATCTAGTTCCAACCCCCCTGTTATGGACAGGGACACCTCCCACTAGACCAGGTTGCTCAAAGCCCCATCCAACCTGACCTTGAACACTGCCAGGGAGGGGGCCGCCACAACCTCCCTAGGTAACCTGTGCCAGTGTCTCACCAACCCTCACAGAAAATAATTTCTTCCTAATAGCCAATCTTAATCTACCCTCTTTCAATTTGAACCCATGTTCCCTTGTCACTCCATGCCCTTGCAAAAAGTCCCTCTCCAGCTCTCCTGTAGCCCCTTCAGGTACTGGAAGGCTGCTATAAGATCTCCCCAGAACCTTCTCTTCTCCACACTGAACAACCCCAACTCTCTCAGCCTCTCTTCACAGGAGAGGTGCTCCAGCCCCCTGAGCATCCTTGTGGCCCTCCTCTGGATTCGTTCAACAGCTCTGTGTCCTTCTTATGTTGTGGCCCCCCGAACAGGACACAGTACTCCAGGTGGGGTCTCAGGAGAGAGGAGTAGAGGGGAAGAATCACCTCCCTTGACCTGCTGGTCTCACTTCTTTTGATACAGCTCAGAGTACGGTTGCTGGCTCATGTTGATCTTTCCACACCTCCATCTTGTAGATCGTACAGTTTCCCACACACCAGGTTTTTCTGAGGGACTCTCCTGCAGTGGCTGGATGCTGGGGCTCATCTGTGACTCCTGTGGTGACCTGGAAGTGGTAGGTGCTCGGTCCTGCAGCTGCCCAACTGGGAAAGACTTCCTCTAGCTGCCTCAAGCAGAGCAGGAAAGCTCTGCAGACGTCTGAGCCCTTCTCTGTTTGCTGGCCACTGAGCTTGTAGGGGTCTTGTTAAGACTTTTAGGAAGAGGCATCTGTGGCTTGCTGTTGGTCATCCAAAGCCTGCCCCATGCACAGCACTCACTGACTCTTAATCAGTAAAGCAGGCCTTCTTTGATGAGACAAATACTTGGGTTTAAAAGGCACTTTCTTCCTTTCTTTGGTGAGGCTACATGTGCAAAACCAGAAGATTGTCACAAGAGCTGGATTTAACAGTCAAGTGGCAAACATGAGGCTGCATCCAGAATTGCTGTTTCTGTGATCAATTCAAGGCTGTGTCAGGAAAACACCGAAGTCTCTACGTGCTTGAGTGTGGATTTAATTTTCAGCTCATTTTTCCTAAAGAACATGGTTTCTTCAGGGTGGGCTCTATACTGGAACAAGGTTTAACCCCAGTTATCTCTTATGAATGCTCTGCAGAAGTTTGACAAATCCCGCCTACCCCCAAGGCAAATGGCTTGACATCGAGGGTGTCCTGTAAATCCACTATGCTGCTACCAGCTGAGATGGCTTCTGGCCATTTGTGACCACTGCAGGGGTCTGTATCTTCCTCAGGCTGCTGTCAGGAGTGCAAGCTCTCTGGTGGGCATGTATGAAGCATGTTGAATACACAGTTTCTGTGAAATTGTGTACAAACCATGGCAGCGGCACAGGGCAGCCCCGTTCTACATACGGGATAATTTTGTGTAAACTACTTGCTTTGGGCCCCACAACTTCTCTGTGGCCTAACTAGGCTGACTAAATAGTTGTCCCATTGTAGTGGAACATAACAGTAGCTCCTTTTAAACCATATAGCTCAGCTGCCTTAGGAGAGGAATAAAATCAGCCTTACTCAGGTAACTCCCAGACGCCACACCTTCGCTACTTACATTTCTCTGTCAAAGAAGTCGCTTTCATTTGCTGTGCCTTATGGGGACAGCACCAGCTACTTCTTTAAGCACTTTGAGATTTACAGATAAGACGTGCATACCAAGCATATCTTTCAAGAGTTTCAGCCATAAATTTTTACTTTGAGATTCTCCAGCCAAAAGTAGGGTTTTGTTGAAACCAAAATATTATATGGAAATAACTGCTCCAGTTTCAAGTGTTTGATATGGAATTGATTTGGGAAATGGGCTGAAATTAAAATGATGGTCTCCTATCAACATTTTTAGCTTTTCCTATTGTCTTGATACAAAATGACCGTCACAATTTTCCCAAGTTTTGTTTTGCAAGTTGTTTTGTCTTTCTATTGCAAATCAGAACAGAAATTAATTTTCAAGTATCAGGAATCATCTAAATTCTTTTTTCACAATAAGGTCTGTTTATTTCTTGTCCTATGGGATTACTAACACCTGCTCACATGACAGCTCCTGCCCCAATTATATGCCTCCATGTGTATTCAAGACCAGGACAGTCAACTAATGCACTTTAGCCCATGATCATTCCCCAGGGCAGCACAGCAGAGAACAGGAGTTAGCTGGCTTTTAGGCTCACAGTTTCACCTTTCTGGGCCCTCTTAATCTCAGTGAACCCCAATTTCTGATATGTCCCCTTGACGCTTAGCAATTTTTAATATTTACAAAATATTTTCATATTCACAACGATCCCTGTGGAAAATAGTATGTGTTGCCCACAATTCCATAAACAAATTACAAACAGCAGTCATACCAATTCTTCTAGTAAATATTATCCAATCCTGCAAAGATGTACCCATGAGGAATATAATTCATGGAAACATTTATATTTATTATTTACATTATACAATTCATATTGCTTGTCACACATTATTATTTATTTATATTATAGTTACAATATTTGTATTATAAAGCTCTAGATATGCCTGCATGTTTTCCACTACAGTCTTTATTATAAATTCAGTTTATTAAATTTAGGTATTAAAAAAACCCAAAACAACCCTTTGGATTATTCTGACAACTCCCAACAATTTTATAGAGGCAAAATTTGAGGGCATTGACTTTTTGCCTGGAATTTCTGGATGTCACTCTCCATAGCTGGAGTAGCTTGGCCCACACCTTTGGATGCCAGGAAAACTCCAACAAAAGTCTGTTTACTGTACCAGTGCAAACCTGCCCTGTGGATGCATTGAATCTATTTTATAAATACACTGCACACGCACAACAAAACTGACGCATTCTTGGTCAATAGGATCTACACAGATAGACTGCTGCACCTGTGGAGTAATGCTGACATATCCCAGGTGGTGTGGACTCATTGCAGACAGATTTCACTACTCTGCATGTACTTGTTACAGGAATTGCACTCAGAAACTCAGCATTCCTACTTTTGGCACACTTATCCTCCTGATGTGATCATGCTTTATTTTGGTTATGAATATCACCTCCCAGATTCATTTTAAAACCTGTGCAGATTTACCTCCTAGCACTAAACCCCCTGATTTTTCAGGATGCTTTTCCACACAGCTGGTAACCTGCACTGCTCTGCATTGTGGAACTAATACCTCGGCTCTCTCGGCTGTTGTGCATCTCCTAAAGCATTTTGGATTCCATTGATGTATGTGCTTCGATCAACATTAATAAGTGCTTAATGATCTCAGTAACTCTTTTTTGTGTGTGTGTAAGCTTTCCATTTAGTTTGTGGGTGGTTCTGTTTCTATAGTGCTTATGACCATAATAACACTCCCCCCCCCAAAAAAGAAAAAAAAATTACCTTGAATGATGTGTTACTACACTGTCTTGATTTATGTATGTATTCTAGGTCCAAAAGTCCTTAGATGCAAGATGTAAAAGTCAGGAGAATACTTGGTAATAGTTCTACCATGTCAAGAAATTGTCTAAAAAATGAGATTTAATCATCAATCACCCCATTCAGATCATTTCGCCTGCCCTATCACCAAGTCATACACATTTTTTATTGCTCGTAACTTGCCCTGAGACAAAAGCCAAGTGTGCTTTGATTCTCCCAATCTGCTCTCTCTTCTCCAGGGTTGTGTTAGAAGGAGCTAGTCTGCAGCCTGAAGCTTGCAAGAGTTATTCAGGGCATTTTAACAAGCACAGAATTAGGCTGCAGCTAAATACAAACTGGTAAGTAAACAAGAGTACAAATAGTCTACATGTCAAAAAAATGGGCATTACACAAACCCTCCAATTACCTTAAAAACATCTAGGAAAATCTAAAAGGAAAAAAAATATTTTCCCCAATTATGTATTTAAAATTAAGAGTAATTGAAGGAGAGAAAAAAAACAAAAAAACCAAACAAGAGAAGCCTATGCAAGCTGCCAGAATCCAGAGTGGTAAGTATGTCTTAAAACTAAGACTTTTAAGGAAGAGGGCAGCCAAAAAAATCAGGAGAAGGTGAACCTGTCTTTCCAGAAATCAGGCTGGTTTATGACAGCAATGGCCAACAGGAGACTTGGTCTCTGTAAAAACACAGAGGGAGAAAGAGTTGTTCAGGATACAGAATGCCACTAGCACAGGGGTATACGCGGGCCATGCATAATCTGATTTGAGAAATGGGAAGGTTTCTAATCATGGGAGAAGTGCAGTCTTCCACCGAAACTAGCAGGTGAGTACTTCATCTTTTTCTCCACATTTAAAGTTCTTGATCAGCATATGGAAGCCATTTGGCACAGTTTTGATAAAAAAAGAATAGGCTTCCAACATGTGAGACCTGTAGACCATAATGCTCTTACAATGTTTAGGGTTCCCGCCCAAGTTGTGATGCAGAGGTTTTGGCTTAGTAAAGAGTTTTTTATGCCTGGTTCTTCTGATGAAAGTGCACAGCCATGTTTTGCAGTGTATGCCCAAGCTTATTTGGCTAGAAAATGAGGTTGTTCCCTCCTGAACACATGAGGTCTTCAACTTCATTTGATTAACCCGACACTTCATGGATACAGATATTCACATTACGAGAAGTAAAGAACGGCTATTTGCCTGAGTTTGTGAAATGAATCCATGAACCACAAACACCACCAAGTTTCTACAACAGTCAGTTAAAACAGTTTTAATTAAGCCACCACATTTCAAAGGAGTGCCACATACATTAGTATCACTTGAGAGGAATTTGCAATAGCTTTCTCCTGAACATCTTAATTGTGTAATATGCTGGTTATGCTCCCACCCCTCCCAGTATATTCAGAGCCAAGTTTATTTTACATTTGTGCTTTTTTGACAAGTTATGACAATGCTTATAAAAAAAAAAAACATACAAAAGACTTAAGTTATGCTGAACCCTATTACCATACCATCCTCCCTCTCATTAGGAAGTGTGTCCATTTTCTTACGTCTTTTCTCCTTCTCAGCTTTAGCTGTGAAAGGATTTTCCTGACTTGGGATTCTCTGCTGTGTTTTGAATTCATTAGAAAGTCAGGTACTAACATTACTCATGATACAGAGAAGTCTACACAGTATTCCACACCAGCAAATGTTGTACAGAAAAGGAAAAAAAAAAAGACACATTTGCCACAGAATTCTCTTCTTCAGCAAGAATCATAAATACAGTTGATTGTATATGCCACAACCGAACTTGTAACACAGTTCTGAAGTCTGCAGGTGTTTACACTCTGGAAAGTTACAAAATATAGGCCTGGAAGAGACCTTCAGAAGTCACCTGGCCTTTCCAAAACAGGATTACATGCAATATACAGAATTACCAAATTAAAAAAGGTGTTACAAAACAGATAGCTATACAATATATAATACAAGAAATATTGAGCATTGAAAACGCTGAGTTCTAAATTACTTTAGCTTTACAGTGTTCTGGTTAATGTAAGTTCTATTTTGTACATGTGCATGAATACATATACCTACACCCTTACCCTCTCCCAAGGACTGGGTTGACAATAGTAAGAAATTAGCCCCCAGCTGCTTGTTACACAGACTAACATGCAGCATTTGCTTTCCAACCTACCAGTACCCCTCTCAGAAACCTGTCTCTGCTAGAGCTACTTTCCCCATGGCTGGAAGGGGAGCTGCACAAATGAGCCTCTTCCTTCTTCTTCCACAGCTGAAGAAAGCTCTGACAAAGATTATGGATCATAATTAAATCTGCTGTAAGCTGCTGCATGTCCACACCAACACAGACATGGCTCTGCCTCACTGGAATACTTGTTTGGAATTGGTGGCTCCAGAAACAGAAGCTAGGAGCCAACCAGATTATTCCCTGAGACGGGTGTCTGTATGAAGTTTGCATATGTAAATTGCTCACAGAACTGCTTTTCTATTTTTACCTGTTAGCTCTAGTGACTCACAAAGCATCCCCAAGTTTACCAAACTCCAGAGTACCTACAGCATGCTTTTGAAACTTTTGGAGGTTTTCAACACCTTACGCTAAGATTTCCTTCCAAAGCACAGCTGATAATTAAAACACTGCAGTTTTAAAAAGGCAGACATAAAGAACAGTGTATGTTTCTACTCAAAGGTATTTTCTAAACCAGCATTCCTCAAATACCATGTAAAAATATATATAGTTCAACATCTGAAGTTTTACTGATTCTCTCTGTCACAATATATTAAACTGTATGTGGCTCCATCACAACTCCTGCAGCAGTCACAAAACCACCAAAAAGTGTTACATTAGCCACTGTCATACACACTAGCTCCATACGTTAGAGGAGATCTCCATCCAATAGCACCAATTCGTGGAAATTTCCCTAAATTCAAATAGCTAATTGTCAAAAACAGTCCAGTAACAGGAATGAGAAGAGTCAGCAGGTGACTGTGATAGTCTCAGGGAAATTCCCTCCTTGGGACTGACTTTGGTGGAAGAAAAAACATTCTTTGGAAGGTTGTTTTTTTCCTAGTTCCATTGAAGGCAATTTTGTCAGAGGTGAAAACAAAATAAATTGCAGGTCTCTCTAATGGGTTGTTTAAAATTTCTCCTCTTTCTTTCTACACTTGAAACACTACATCTTTATTCATAAGCAAATGTTTGAATAAAATAAGGATGACTCAATTAGTTGGGAGGGGAAGGAGCACATATACCACTCAAACAGAATCTACATGAGACTGTGTAAATAATACTTTAGGTAAAAGCTATTTGCTTGAAGATGCCAATGTTTTTACTAATTTATTGTCAGGGCTAGTAGGTAATACTCTAGAAAAATAAGGTGGTTTTTTTCAGTCTCCTGTAATCGCACCAAATTTACAGCAGAGGTGCTCCTCTGTTGTTTTGACAGTTAATTTTACTTGGATTTAATCTTTCAATTTAAGTATGGTGCCCTCTCTGGGGAGGAGTAGTAATAGGTAGGCTTGATGTTTCCCAGGACTTCATCTTCCCAGTTGGGGAGGCAGCAGAAGAAGAAAGCACAACCTATTACAACAACAGTGCTGGCCCAGCCAAAGCCATAGGCCCAGCTGAACATATTATCTCCCGTCAGTGGAATTTCTTCCGTGAATTTCACTGGGTAGATGACCAAGCCTATGATCTGGAATGCAGCTAGAGTGAGAAAGAAATAAAGAAAAGAAGGAGTAAATAACAATGAATTATATTACGTTTCCCACTAAAAAAGAGGTAACTGGAGATAACTGCATATCCTTTTAAGGTATGTAAGGCTTACCTTCAGTCCTACAATCAAACCTGCATTCTTACAGAGGTATGTGACTCCTGGCCAAGGCAGATCCCCACGCCTATCTGGCTGCAGCAGCTACAGCTGCCATTGCCAGGTTGCTACAACACTCACCTGCATGCTGTGACCAGCCCTGTCCTACAGCAAGGCACCGTCATCCCTGCAGAGCCGGTTACCTCCCGCTTGTACCATAGCCCTGCCACTCCTCCCCCCCTCAGGAAGGTGGGGAGCACCTGGGGCTCTCAGCTCCTAAGTCTTAGCATATGACATACAAGTACAAATGTGTCAGTTACCGCCATGCACTGCTTTTGGGAAGGTACTAACTGACAAAGGCCACTGGAGCTTCCCTTGCCATTATCTTCTCAGAGCATAAATTATCCTCCCCTTGCTCCCCATGAAAATGAGTCATAAACCAGACAAAGACAGCTTATTTCATAAGGGAGGCTCCATCTAGCATGTTTTTCTGCTGATGCCTGTTTCACATTTAAAATAATCCTGTCTTTGTGCCCAGCCTTACCAACAACAAAGAGCAAGCCTCCAATTCCTCGCACAAAGTTGAAGCGGAGTATCTCGACTGAAAACGCAATGACTGCGAGGGCGAAACAGATGACCAGGATCACAAAGCCAACGAGGTACGTAGCAGCTGCTGCTCTCCCCCATCCTTGAAGAAAAAACAAGGAAAATGTCACACTCAGCAGTGCACTGAACTGTAGGTCATTGCAGGTCTTTGGTTTCCTTTAATCATGGTTTGTTGAAATCCTTTACTGTAAGAAGCATGCCCTATGTCAAAGCAACACTGGATGACTCCAAAGTGCACAGCTGCAGAGCAGAGAGACACCATCGTTGGTGGAGCAGCACAGAACTCCCCACTCACTAACTTGTCCTGCTGAGAAGAGGGATATAGTGCAGCATGATAATGGAGATAACACTTCCAAACTCCGTAACTGTAAGAGACCCACAGACATCTGAGAAAATAGGGCACACAACCACTGAAAATGTACTTTATTATTACCCTTCCTGTTCCACATGCAAGTTTACAAAACTACTTCCATGCTTGGGGAAGTATGAGAACAAACAAGAGGGTACCATCACAGGAGGTAACTGTTGAGAAATACTAGTGCTGTCAGCATTCAGCTTCTTGACTGTTTGTTTATGACAAGGATAAAGTATGTGGAGCAAAATTAGCATGACCAAAAAGAAATAGACTTGGAATAGCTGAAGTCAGAGATGACAAAGAGAGAGCTCTTGAAGATAAATATCTATTCACAGCTGAAAAAATTTGGAAACACCTAAAATGTAGCAGGTAGAAGAGAAACAACAGAATCTGAGGTAAAGTAGAAGAGTCCTCTTCGAGTCACTGCTTTGATATTTGGTGGGACAGGGTCGTGCAGATTCCTAGGATCAAGCAACTGCAGGCTGGAGAGGCTCAGATACAAAGCAAGTAGCCTTGTCCCAGCAGATCAGCATCAGCGCACCACAGGCCAGGGCTGGGGCAACAAAGTAAGAAAGCCTCCTAAAAAGACAGCCAGCAATTCCCCTTTTGGTAGTTCCCCTTTAGTGGTAACACTGTCTTGTGAAAAGGCCCTCATTACAGCCAGACCCTGTCCTCTTTAGAAACAGAGCAGGAGTTCAGGTGAGCCCAATGCAAACAAAACAAGCAAAGGTGTTCCTACCCTGGATGCAGGATACCTGGCTACATGGACTAAACCATATTGTCTAGGGCTTTGTTTTCCAGGCAGTTGTCATCACAACTCACTTCCCATGCCTACATAACGTGGGTTTCTACTTTCACACATTTAGACAGGGGTAGGGCCAGATCCTGAGCTCCCCCGATGTAGGAATAAAGAGAACGGCAAGATCTAGGTCAGAACATTTTCCAAAAAAATCTTTCATCAGAGCTGCCTGTTCCAATACAGCTGAAGCAACCCTGGAGACACCCTGCTTTCAATGTAGCCTCCATTCCTCCTGTGCAAAAACTAAGAGGAAAAAGACAGTGAGACAGAAAACCTGTTCCTAAAGAGTTAAAATCCTCCACCTTAACTCACGTACTCTGCTAGTTCCATGACTGGGGGAAAAAAAAAGTAATTTGAGACAGAGAATGCAGTAAAACTATCTCAGACACCTCTACTATGTACATCAATTTGTTCTCTGAAAGTAAAGCATTGTCCTACAGCTATTTTCATCAGATCAGTCTGAACTGGTTTCTTTCCCCTCTATGCTGATAGCAAAAGTGAAATACAGCAGCCATCTGCCAGCCACCACTGCTGCTACCTGAAGATGGTCATGTTGACATAGAAAGCGTAAGGAAGAGGGTTTTCTTTTCTCTCTCTCTGTCTTCTTGGAGCAATTCAACACAGTAAAAACTTTTCACTTTTGTTCTCCTTCAGCAAGTTGTGCACGTTTCATACCCCTTCCCTAAGAGTGCTGCAGGGTGAGGAGGGAAGAATATCCGATGAGTGTCTGGAGATTAAAGCTACGCCAGTAGTCTGATAAAATCTTTTCATACAAAATATTCTGATGTACTTAATACAGGTACTGGGTATTGTTTCCACAGCGGGATCTATTTAGGTATAACTAATGTAAAGTGATATTTAACCACTACACACAGACAGCCCAGGAAAAGTGATTCAGACTAAATGACCTAGAAATACCACTTATTGGTAATTCCCCTGTTAAGAAAAAAGCCACAACAAGAAGGAATACTTAGTTATCAAAGCACATTCCCTTTCAGATGCATTATATATGCTAGCACAGTGCAGGAAGCCAAGTCTAGCATCTGCCTGCTAAAATTTAGGTGGCAAACTCAAATACACCTGCAGGTTAGACACCTTGAGTTTTGGTGCAACACAAACACGACTGGAAGAGATAAGAGCCAGAAAGCTCACAGTGCTCTCCCTGCTGTTCTGTATCCTCTGTGCTTTACAAGTGCAACAAGGTTTTGGATACAGGTCAGCCCCAGCTCTGCTCACAGTGATTTATTTTCTCATCTCTGGCGATATGAAAATGACAACAAATATAGCTGTAGGAGATATCTTGTTGGGGAGATTAATATCAAGCCCAGCTTTATTTTGGGTGTCCAGAAATAGGGTAGTGGTAGGTACCACCATTATGAAATTCAGTGGGTTTTGTGCTCATGTGTGACAGAGCTCAGTGCTGGTGATCCCATACCTTCCTCTCCTTCTCCTGCTACATCATCTTCTGCACTGGCAGTTACCAGTGGGTTCACACTGGTAAGACCTGACAAGACTGAGTCATAGGTGCTGGCCACAGCGCTGGATGGGTCTGCTCTGGGCCAGGACTAGACAATAGCCATTGAACAGCCAGGCTGCCACTGGTGGGAGTCAGGGGAAGAGCAGTGAAAAGCTCTGGACTTGCGTATGTACACAATGTGAGAGAAACCTCAACAAGTTAACTGGGAGTCTTTTAAGAAGTGACTGATAGAAGTTTGGGGTGTACTCTTACTGCGTACAGGGTGCAGCCCTGGCACGCTCCTTTCCCCCCCACACTGTTGCTACCCCCACCAATGGGGAGAGCTTTCAGCAGAGGGGCTGAAAGGGATACAGGGCTCTGACTGAAATTGGTGTTTCTCCATCAGGGATCCCCCTCAACCCCATACCTATCAAGTCAGGCTTTCCCAGCTTCTTCTCCTCCCGGAGCCTCCCAAGAGCTGACTGAGCCCCTGCAGGCACCCAGCTCTTTGTCTCTGTCTGCAACATCCTCTGCCTATGCCTCCTGGTTGCTGGGAGGGGAGAGGTGCGGGTCTCACTGCTGCCTTAGGAGCTGGAGAGACCTGCTCACACTCACAGACAGACAGACAGATCAGTCCCAGTTTCCAGCTGGTTTGTGCTCAGAAGTACCTTGCAATCATGAGATGTTTAGACAGAATTTAAGTTTTTCTTAAAAAACAGAATTTTCTTAAAAACAGAAAATTCTCAGGTTCCTTCATTTGGCAGAGAGAGTATTCCTTATTCAAAATAGGCATAAATATGATGTCTGCTTATGAAATCAAACAATAACACCATAGTTATTTGGGGCTGCATAAACAGGACAGGAGAAAAATAGGAGAGCAGAAGAGCAGTTGGAGGTATTAATGTTCCCCAGGTCAGCTTTGCCTCAAAGAAAAGTCAAGTTCTTTGCATCCATTCAGCAGAGAAGTATTTATCAATTAGGTGGTGTTGAAAGAACATTAAAACCCCAACTGTTCAGGGGCTGAAGGTCTGTAATTATTAGAAAGGATTAAAAGCTTTATTATATAGCTTGATTAATGATGACTATGGAAAAGAACTAAGCTGCAAATTTTATCATACAAATAACTAGGAGGAGCCAGTATTATTTAAAGTTAATGACAAGCATAAGTAACATGATGAAACAAGAAAGAAAAAAAAAAGGCAACAGAGCCTTAGCGTTAGGTGTATTTCCTGATTTTATTCAGCCGTGCCTCAGCCTCACCAGGGAGGAGATGGAAGCTCTACATGGTAGGATATTTAAATCTAGACTTCCCTTTACAAATTAATAAAGGACTGGGAAAATAGTCTAGCAGGAATACAAACTGCTACAGGATTTGAAGTAACAACCCTTTCTCATCTTTGTTCACTTACTTACAAAAGCAGAAGCTAGTTTGTTAGCTTGTGAATAACTGGAATCTTAGGGTAGAAGTTTTTACCATGATATGCATAAATGAGGCATGTTTTTACACTGCAGTTGTAATATTTTCTGTATACAAATGGCAGTAGCAACTCTTGTTCGGCCTTGAGACCTCATTACATGGAATGCTCAGAAAGATCTGCTTTTGTTGACAAAATAAAAGGAGTAGTAGACTGCAAGCAAGAGAGCACTGTCATTAATATTTTCTTCCTTACATAATGTGCAAGCTTCCATGGTAGCTTGACTAGTGAAGGGACAGTATGTGCATATGCAAAGGTTTGCTGGGAGGGCTGGTTGGGAATTAATACTGGGAACCACAGCTCTGTTATGGTTTTAGGAGTGCAGGAGAAGCAATTGATACACTACCAAATTAATAAATAAAAACTCACTAGTACAAACTAGCCCACTTGGCTCTGTTGGGAGCTCAGGAGAGGCACAGTCCTCTAAATTTCCAACTTTTCATGTCTGCAAGTTGCTAGTAATAGAAGTGCACCTGTCCAGGGGCCAGCAAAGCCCACTGGCGGGGACACCAGAGTCGCCTGCTCTCTGGGATCTTTTACTAGAGAGTTTCAGTAAGTGTTTTCTCGGTGTAGACAGGGACACCAACTGCTTCCATTAGCATTTTCTGAGTGCCTGCACTTGGCTGACAACTATAAATAAGTTAGTTTGTCTCGACTACATTCTGGCATCATAAATCAGACAAAAGCATGCCTAAAAAGAGGCATACTGAAAAGATAAGCATGCCTGTAACATTCCTCCTTTATTTACCCTGCCCCTCGGTGAAGTCGACACATGCATTCAGCTTCACCAATAATCTGTGGGATCAAAGTCCATGCCTCTAGGGACACAGGTACAGTGGCACAGCCACAGTGAAACATGATTCACAAAGGCTAGGCTCCTACTTCTAGGTTCCACCTTTTTTTTTTATTTCTGTTTTTNTTTGGCACTTACTAAGTATCCAGATGAATGCTTCCCTTTTTCTAGGTTGGATATTGTGTACGTAAAGAATACCAACTGGCTGTTAGGAATATAAGAAAGAGTTACGCTCCATGGGATCACCTTTACCTCACACATAGACGCTCATCTTTTACAGTGGTAATTCAAAGCAAAGTCGCTGGGAACAGCCATTCAGAACTGGGAGGATACAGCCACCTACATAGATTGCTCCTAAACTCACAGCCTCATCACTATAAAGACAACCACCCTCTCCAAGTAACCACATTGCAAACAATCCTTGTCATATCTGATGGCTTCCTGATATGTTTTAAACACGCCGTCAACAGTTTGATCTTGCAATGGTCTGGACTAAGTCATCTTGAGTCATATCACAGTGCAGTACAGCAGCTCTCCATTGCAACATTTCACTAATACACAGACACTGCCAGCCAGGTACTTCCCAGACACAAACCAGTATAGAGCTCTAAACAAAATCCTTCCCCACCTCCCTACCAACCAACATCCCACTCTTCTTGTTCCTTAACACTTCTTCCCTCTCATGTGGCATTTGCAAATGTGCATTAAGAAGCAATGCAGTTCAGGAGACATTCCTGTTTGCATATCTTTGCTCGTTCCTGCCCTTTTCTTCCCCATTTAAAAATAAGTGACTCGCCTGCTTTTTCTCTTCCTCTTCTCAGTATGCATGCCACAGCTCAGTTAAGAAACTGTCTAATGGAGGTTTCTACTAGTGGGGATCCACTCCAAAGTTTTCATTTCATCAGGAGAGGCATAGGATGGTTAGTGCATAGTAGTTATTGTATGCAAAACACAAGTTATGCATCTCAATTAATTAACTTTTATTTTCCTGCAACAGTGCTGTAAATGCCCGTTAGGCATTTTTTCCTTTGTAAATGCCCTCACCTATTTTGAGCCTAATTGAATTAGCATAGAAAAAAGGAAACTGAATAAATCAAACCTGAACTCATGTGTTAAATCCTGTCTCTAAACAGTATTTGAGTAGACAGTGGCATTGATGTCATGAAAATCAGAGAAGAGGCAAAGACAGGTTGGCCAAGGATTTAAATAAATTCTGGCTTAAACAAGTTGAGGCTTAAATAAGTGAAGTCAAGGATACTATTCCACTTTGACAACTTGCTAACTAGAAAAAACAGCAGAAACTATCTTTTGCCCCACAACGCTCAGGACTGACACAAAGCACACACCCATGAGTACTCAGGGACATGAGAAGCAGTGTCACCACAGGAAAAAGCAAATTCAGCAACTCTACTGTATTAGCTCTTCTTCCCTGTGCAATGCAAATTCCAGCAACTCTACAGCACCAGCTTTTCTTCTCTGTCTAAAGGGAGAGACGAGTATTTTTGTCACACTCGCCAGGTTTCTTCCACCTACAGTAAGACCTGCAGTTGTCATCTGGCTGAGAAATGAAGCCACTGCTCTTTCAAGACATTTCCCATTTAGCTTACACAGGACTGTTGCAATGGAAAGCTTCTGGAATTCAGTCCGCTGTGCTTGGGCAGCAAGGGGTCAGCACAGGGCAGCAGTCCCAGCTCTCCCAGCTGAAACACGCCCTTTCAGCTTCCCAGTTCCCAAAGTACCCTCATCCAGGATCTTAAGGCGGGTCTGTTTATTTGTCCAGAAATATCTCGTTTGAGGGAATAGCAGATGTAATCAGACCCGTGTGTTCTAGCAAAAAACAAAAAAGTCCCCCAAAAACTGAGAGTGTGAGATAAGAATATTATGGTGGCAATGCCAGATATAAAAGCAGCTCAGCAAGTTAAAAAGGAGGCACAATTATCCCCCTGATTTAAGCCCCTGTGCGACAGAGAGGTATATTGAGGAAACGGCATTTTTTCCATCTGCAAACTCACATCAGGCCGTTCTAAGCTGCAGGTTGGGAGGTATCTCTTGGGAGGTATCTGGGTAATCTGAATATTCGGGTTCCCTTAGCCAGGCAGGCCTCTGGAGGGCTGAGAGAAGGTAGTTTTGCTGTCCCCCAGGTGTGGCTCTGCATAGGACACCCTGTGTGAAGGTTTCCACGCTCACCATCTGACCAGTGAGGCTGTTGGCATGAGGAGCAGAACTGGCCAGTGCTGGGCCATGCTGCTGGGACACAGCAGCCTGCTGATCACTGAGGGAAAGCAAACTGGAGAACCGGGGGGACTTGGGGCCAGGTGACTCTCTTATTTAGCTTGTAAAATAACTCTTAAAAAAAAAAAGCAGCAACACAAACCGCCCTGGCTTCTCAGTGTTGTACTGACAGAAAATATTGCTCTGAAGCAGTCTGGACCGGTATTTCTTTGCTCGTTTAAGCCCTGAAACAGCGCCAGTACCGGTTCTGCAGGGGAAACCCCATCCCAGGAGGCAGCTGCTCCGCCACAGCGGTGGGGCGACCGTCCCCGGGGCAAGCGCTCGCCGCACCCGCTGCTTTCCAGCCACTGCCGCTGGCCGCAGGGCCGGGGTCCCAGGGAGGGGAGGGCGGGGGGCTCCCCGCTTACCGTAATCCATGAGGGACTCGCAGTTCCAGTTGGGGTCCCCCTCGCCCCGTGTGCAGCTCTCCCATAAGGACGCCTGCTGCACGTAGGGCTCCGACTCGGACTCCAGCCAGCCCCTGCCCGCCAGGGCGATGATGCCCATGATGATGGCCAGCCCCAGCAGCAGGGGCAGGAGCCACCGGCACCTCCAGCAGGCGAGGCCGCACACCACCATCCTGCCCGGCCGGCGGGGCGCACAGCGAGCCCGGGCGTCGCGGAGCGAGTTGAATGCGGGGGTGCGGCGAGGACGCTCCGCCGGGACGGGAGACTGCGGGCGTGTGGGTCCGAGCGGGTTTTTAAGGCGCCGGGGGAGGAGGGAGTCCCACCCACATTCCTCTGACTAAGCCTGGCGGCGGCCGCAACCGACGGAGAGAGGGAGAGGAGGGAGCGCGGTGCCTGCCCCGCTCCATGCCTGCCCCGCTCCCTGCCTGCCCCGCTCTGCCCCCGTCCCTTCACTTGTCCTACCCGGGCTCAGCCTGGCGCTTAACCCCTTCCTGGTGACACCCTCCCGCCTCCGGACCTGCTTCTCCGTCGTCAACCCACCACCGCAACAGCCAAAACTTGAGATCCTGGCTGGGTTTCACAAGCCCTGTCCTCCTCGCGGTGTTGAAGCTCATCTTGCCTCTCTCTGTTCACTAGAGAGGCAGACCAGCATTACACAGCGTTGGTAACACTACCGATGTTAGCCACTTCAGGTAACAAAAGCTTGTAACAGGTTGCTTTGCAGTGGAAATGGTAAACTTCTTGCCCAGTTTTTGGACAATTTTAATGCAAATGAGAATAAGAAAGGGTATTGTTTGAGGATGAGAATGTGACATTTCTAGCAAGGAAGCCATCACTTCTCTGACATCAAGCTCAGCATTAAACACACGCATGTTTCCTATCGGCCATCTAATGAGTGCTTGATTGCAACTGTGCTCTGGCTTCCAACCCAGCTGTGCCAGACCCAGTGCAGGAGTGGTACTCAGGACACACATGCCCTGATATTTCCCCATCCCATTGTCTGGAAATGCACCCCTGAGGTGACCAAAATGAAGGCTTGGCCATCACATGGCATGAATGAACACCCAAAATTTTTGTCATTGTAGAAACACATCTCCACAGTAAGATCTCCACACACCCCATCATGTCATCCCATTGCCCAGTACCAGTGCAAACTCTCATCACATGAGCAGACATATGCCCATCATGGGACTAGGGGTGTATTCATTTTGGGCAGGTAGCTCACACGCATTTGGTCAAGTCTTGGAGCAGCTTCAAGGCCTCAGCAAAGAGGTCAGTAGGAGGACAAATCTTTGATGGCTGAAGAGCCGAAAAAGAATAGTGGGTGGGGGGAATTACCTGGGTTTCATGGAGGATGGGGGTGTATGAGTTCTTACTGGATTGCATTAAGTGGGGTTTTGTCACAGCCATATCAAACATGCTGAGACTGTGCCCACTGTCAGTTCCTCAAAAGACACGCAGGGTAGGTGTCCGGTGAGGAGGGATGGTGAACCTCATTTGAGTACCAATTGCTGGCAAATGCCAGGGAATGGATTGTGATGCTAAAACCAGAATAATGTGATGACATCACCGTAGGCAAGTTGCAAACACCTCAGGCAGGTTACCTCAAACTGGCCCTCTCTCGACATCCTCCTCAAAGTTCCCACCAGGAAAATCTATGAAGATGCTGTATGTATCTAGAAAGTGTGTACCTGTATGTACTTGTTAGTGCAACATAAGTGAAAAATAGGACTGTGAGAAGTATTAATTCTGTCAATAATAATTCAAATGCACAATTTCTGTTAAAAAGTGGCTTTAAAAGATTATTTGCATATTTACTGCTTTTGTTCAAAAAGTGCAAATGAAAAGCTATAGCTATGAATCATTGTAACATTTGCTAAATATGGAAAAAGGTACTTTTAAGCTGATGTTTTTAAGAATTTCCATTTTTGAATACTGTTGAAAGACTACTTGCCATTTAACTGTCTAAAGGACTTTTACTGGCAAATGCATATTGACTGGCAAAATAATGAAGGGCTGGTTTTAAGATCTAATCTAGCTTTAAATCACCTGTTTTGAAATATTAATGACCTGCATGTTCCTGCATAGCAAATTGTATTGTGACAAGGTATGAATTTAATGTTTAATAATATATACATATATATACCTACATACACACAGACACATATATATACTTCTACACATAAATAATATTTGTTCATAACTCTACTTCCACTCTTCAGTTCTTGCCAGTGTTTACTTGCAGTATCAATTAAAATCATATCTACCTTTGTATTCTATTTGAATCCTTGATTACCATAACTTTGTCCTTCCCAAATCCAACCAAACTTTCAGTACCACGCTACCACCAAAATAATCTTCCTCCTTCATTCCCGATGGTCATGCCCACTGTTCAGGTTTCATTCCAAATTCATTATAAAATAGAGCTGTAAATGAATTTTGCTTGAACTACTTGCAAGCATAATTCTTCAGCACACATTTTATGCATAAAGGAGAAGTAAGGCCAGAATTGGGCACCACAATCATCTCTTTTTGCGACTGTAGCAGAACTTCATTTGGGTGGTGCCAAGGGGCAATTTTCCAGCAGTCTCACCCTCAGCACGCAAGTCACCTCAGAAGCAGACACAGAAGATATTTTCTTCAGTACAAAAAGGGTTGTTGGAAGAGGAGGGAGGTTACATTTCATCCATTTTGCAAGAAATAAAATAGCAATGCAGCACTCACGAAAGTGCTCGCTTCATGACAAGGTCAAAAGAGAGTTCCCCCAGTTCAGATGGGAGCATAGAGCTGGCTGCCTTTTTCATTAATTGCATTCATTGGTTTCCCAAGGCTGCGCCTGCACCTGGAGTGCCTCAGCACCCCAATATTGGAGTGGCTGGGCGGGGGATGACCAGAGGCACCAAGGGCAGCCTGGCCCTGTTGTGCCACACCAGACCAAACTCCAAGCTCACCTCTGGCATTAGCAGCTGTTGCCAGCTACCTGGCTGCTCCCAGTGACCCCATGAAGCCATCTTTCTTTTTAAACATCTGGCTTTAAAACAACAGGGAAATCTATCTTAAGTTAAAAGATAATACAGCAAGGATTTCATTCTCTGTGACCAAAGGTCTACAATACAGCCAATTAAGTTATCTGACTTCAGCCCTGATGTTGCTTGGATTTAGTAGTGAGGAAATCTAGCAAACCAACAAACCAGTGCCTCCTGCAGCAAAATAGGCAGCTCTAGCAGCATATGTAGTTTTTCTCACCTCCAGGCTGTGTAGCCCACATCTTCACAGAAACCAGATGGTAGGAATCAGCTTTGCAGGGCTGCAGCAATACACACATGAAAAACATGTAGTGTATGATCATGAGGAAAAAATTTCCTAATACGTAACAAAATAATCTGGGGGTTTGCTTTGCTAAACAACCAAAAATGCCTGAATCTGTCTGGGCATTCTCGACCAACTGCCCTGTCGAAAGTACATTATCTTCAGCTATAAACACAGCTACATGTTCTGTAGTTATTATGAAAATCGAGGCTCTTTTCCCAAATTTTCCTTTTACCATGGAATAAAGGAATCGTAAGGTTCTTTCACCACCACTGTCCTTACCTATAATTATTTATTATGTAAATAAGTAGATAATTTCATAATCTTTGGGACTCTACAACGATATTTTTTCCCTGCCTTTCCAGGATATGCCCCTCTAGTAGACAGTGCTTTACATGGAGTAAATCATTTACCACTGCTGGCAATCATTCACTCAGCTATCAGAGAAAACCAAGCGGTGCTGAGTGAATGTCGGGGATCAGCTCCAGCCCAGGCGGGCACAGCTTTGAAATGGGCCAGTGGGGATCTGCAGGCTGGTTCCCAAGCGTGCAGGTTGAGGAGGGGGACATGGTAGGGACCACAGTGCCAAGGGCACCCCCCGAACCTGTAGCTGGCAGCCACGGGGCACAGCAGGGGATCCCCTCAGGACTGGACTTCCTTTCCTTTTTCCATTTAATCAGAATGTATTTTATCTAGCCTGTTTACTTCTCAGCTAAAATCATTAGGAAAAAAGCAATGTCTTCAGACTGAATACCTGTTGAAAATCCAATTATTTTATAATTCATGGGTGTTGTCCTTCAGCAGCTTCTTATGCTCACTTTTCTCCATATCCAAGTGCCCTAATTCTACTTAATCTCTCTTCAGGCATCACAGCCATATTACCTAATTAGCATCACCAAAATAAGGTAGTCATTCAACCCATAAAACAGGATAGGGATGGGAGGTACTTGGTGTAACCTGCAATGACTGCTCCAGCAGTATTTCCAGATCAAACTTCAACTTCTTCATGTGTGCCAAAAAGCTGGCATTATCTGAATTTAAAAGAAAGCAATTTTTCTGACCAGCTCTTGTCAGTAGCCCTTGGTTGAACTCAGCTTACAGGGGCTCCCACAGCTGAAATAAGCTGGCTCTGTGCAATTAATGTGCTGTTGAGCCTGCTTCAAAAGTCTTTTGAAAATACTAGGACACCAGTGTGGCCCGCAGAGGTGTGACTAACCCTTTCTCATCCCAGCGAGAAACACCTTATGTGACTCCATCGTCCTGGGATGACCTAAAATCTTAGAAATAAAAGGATGGTAAAGAGCCCTCCTCCTCCTGTGCATGCTGTGCTTATGATTGCCGTACAGATAATCATAAAGGTGCAGGTAAGCTCACTAACTCAGCAGCTCCAGTTTTCTACACTGAAGTTGTGCAGAGGCCTCTGTATTGTCCCAGAGTTGCACTGGATGAAATTCCCTCTCTATTACAGAAAACAGCAGAATCCCTGGTGTCTGGGATTTTACCCCAGAGGCCTCACTTAGATCATGCCTACACAATATTCAGGGTCTTTGGACAATTAAGGTCTACACACTTGTTGCTGCAACTTTTCCTGCCTTACCTCATCCTTTGAATTTTCAAAATGTAAAAAAGGAAAGCATCAAATAAATAATTGTGTCATTCTTGACCTCCATATTAAATTTGGTTTTATCTGTAAGTCCTTTTCCAAGGCTGCAAACTGACCATCTTTGTGCATAGTGTTAGAGTGGTAACAAAGTGATAGGAATTGCCTCACTAACACTGAAACTGTTCCTGAAGGAATGGGAGCTTGGTGTAGCACATGAACACTATTTCCTAGAGTTGCCAGTATTACTTTTTGAGCCACAGCTCCAAGAAAAACCAAGGTACAGTATAAACTTATGCAGGAGGGTTTGCGGGTTTTCACTGTTCTTTAGCTGTAACATTAACTTCTATTTAATTCCTTCTACCTACCTCAGAGGTACAGGTAATTCTTGCAGAGCAGAATGCTCGCATTTATTCTGAATTGTGTACCCACATCAAATAAATTGAGAGAAGACGGAAGAAATTCTTTCCTGTGAGGGTGGTGAGACACTGGCACGGGTTGCCCAGAGAAGCTGTGGCTGCCCCCTCCCTGGCAGTGTTCAAGGCCAGGTTGGATGGGGCTTGGAGCAACCTGGTCTGGTGGAAGGTGTCCCTGCCCATAGCAGGGGGTTGGAACTGGGTGGTCTTTAAGGTCCCTCCCAACCCAAACCATTCCATGGTTCTATTGCATGTTCTGGAACACCACCTCTGTGCCACTCTGAGCACGGGCACCGCAGTCGGAACTCTGCTGCAGACCCCATTTCTCCTGCGATCACACCATTTTCACATGAGCCTGCGATGCCCGTACCCCGCGTTCGCTGCGCACACG